>UXGD01006123.1:0-13107 GCA_900474315.1 Torymus auratus
ACTAGAAGTAAGAACATTTTCCTTTTGAAGGGAGAAGTCAATAATTTTGAAGCAAACTCCTGTATATTCGCAGTGAGTTGATTTTTCTACTTGCTTCCAGTATCCACTTTTTTCAGTAAAGTTGATGTAGAAAGTAGTCGTAAAAGTGCCGGGTGTACGCGAGGTTACACCTGCAGGACACGCCCCGGCGGTTGTGCGGATGAAGTTGATGGTAACTGTTATGGTTAACGGTTGCAGCTCGATGAGTGCTGCTGTTAGAAATAGTGGTAATGGTTTTATACGTTGCTGTGCTAATGTATAAGAATAGATATTTGGTTATAGGTACGCTACGAGCTTTCATTGATTAATCGATTTCGGCTATAGGCCGAGAGCGATTAAAGAACCACGAGGTGCTTTAAATATAAGTACGTATGGTTATTCTTAAATGGGCTATACATATCGTGGTATATATACTTGTCAATTGTCGATTAGCGCAATATTTTGAAACTCTTTACATACCAAATAGAACGCGCATATTTCAGGCTTTCTTATGTGGAAAGCACAACTTCACGTGTCTGCGAGCTTGAAACGTTTCAACTGCTTCAGCTGCACAAAAGGTCAAGGAATGCGTTACCGTCAGCTACACAATAGCCGTGAACTGAAATTCCGTATTTCCATGCTCTCAAAGGGAAATACGATACACAGGTCGCGGGATTCCTGCAAAATTCGAATTCCCTCGTTCGACCTAAAAAAAAAGAAGGAAAAAAATAAACAATCTCCGCACTATAACCCTCGAAGCAACCGAACTAAGGAAGTTAGTGGTCAAAGGGCCGCAGCTCAGCCGTAAAATAAAGTCGTGCGTTATAAACGCGCGCATATAGGGCTCATTGATTAATAGTGACGATGTGTATATAGATGTTTTATTGAAAAAGTCGAGAGCACGCAGTGTCGCGCCTTCATTTCTGCGAAAGGCGATTTGTTAGCGGGTAATGTTTACATGGCTTTTTGTACGAGCGATGTGGCGCGGTGTACGGAAGTTTTTGTATGAAATAATAAACTTTGGGTGCTTTTAGGAATTATGGGTATGTGCTGTTGTCGTAGAATAAAGGGATTGGAAGGTAACAAATGAGTTTGTAACCATAGTAGATGGAATCTTTCATACACTGAAAAAAATTTGGCACAGGAGCTGCATTTCACGATATAACCTCTATGTCAAAAGTTGGAGCTGCGTGATCCCGTGACTTGGCATGGCTCCTGCCCCGAAGCGAAACTCTCCCATCCCGGCGCCGCACCTCTCGTGCCTTCTTCGGTGTATGCGCGACACCAGTGGTTAGGTTAGGTTAGTCCGACACTAAGATTAGGATAATCCGGCACAAACAGAGGAAGCGCTCTCGTACTATGACGAATGCAGCTGCTGTGCCAAATTTTTTCAGTGTAGGTACGCGGAATCAGAATGAAAAAATCTTTTCAATAAAGTGTACTTATTATACAATTTAATTTATCTTGTTATTTATAATAAACTACATTTTGAGCATTACCTTGCTAAACAAAATCAGGTGTGATCTCAGCTGTGAAATGACCTGCGATCTCAGATGGGATCTTAGCTGGGAAATCAGATGCCATTTCGTCGCATTTCGCATCTGATTTCGCAACTGAGTTCATTGTTAATAACAAAACAATTTTTAATTTTGATATAAATTTAAGAAACAACCTTTTAATCTTTATATATATATTCCTCTCTTTAAAAAGTGATGACCGAATGTTGTGAAGCCTTTAAAAACTGATTTTGATTGGTCTGTAAGGAATAGGCGTGAAAATTAGCTACTTCCGCTACATTTGAATTTTTTTAATTGAATTATTTATTTTTAACTATTTAAAACTAAATACTTAAATCAAAATAGAATAAAAAATTAAATTTTGTATGCTTTGAAAAGTTATTAGATTATGACATCATTTAAACTAATTAAAATGAAATCATAATGAAGAATTATATTAATCATAACCTCAAAAACAAAATAGTACGCGCGCAGCACGTTTGCATATTGCTAGTATATTAAACACTTACTTCCGGGACTGAAGAGGTTAGTTCGTGGCGCCGCCGGTAGGCGGAGCACCCTATCTCTGTAGTCTCACGTACCTAAGTAAGCCGGCTCGAGGGGATATAGGAGCGAGTCATCTACCACCCCGCCAACCTTTATCAATTGTGATTTTTCCGATAAATTATTACGATTAGAAAAAGTTATTTTCAAGACAATACAAGATTCTTCACATTTTCAACATCACAATCTTGATATTGTATTGAAAACGGTATATAAATATTGCATCGATTATTGTCTTGAATATTGAGGCAAGACAATACAATATTGAGATTAATCTTGCTATATCGTGCAGCCCTAGAAATCATTGCTTTGATTTTGAAAATGTTTGGATTTCCGATTCGGGGTTTCGGGGGCACATTGTATAGCACGCAGTACCTATAGGTATGCCTCTCGTAGTCAGAGCGCCTTCCTTTATAGTTGAAGAAAGCCAATTTTCATGCAGATATGGAAACGCTAGGTAACGGTTTTAAAGTCTACTACACGAATCCATTGAATTCGAGATTCCTCCAAACGAACTTATCGCTCCTATATGTATATAGCATATAGTTCAAATATAAAATATGTTTATTCATTCTACATGTTTTTTCAATGATTTACAACTTCATTAATATTTATAAAAATTAATCATTTTTTCTTATTCTTGAAATATTTTATTAGTTGCCACTGATATTATGCCAACACAAAAGACCTATGTTAAGATATTAATAATACAAATAACCCTGCCTACTTACAGACATACACTGCACCATCTATCCTACATTCCTATTATCTTACAATCATTGTAGTTTAATATTCTGTATAATAGATAATGTTTCTTGATGAAATTTCACAAATTTCCGCAAAATTCGAATTCCCTCGTTCGACCTAAAAAAAAGAAAGAAATAAAGAAACCATCTCCGCACTACCCTCGAAGCAACCGAACGAAAGAAGTTAGTAGTGGAACGGCCGCAGCTCAGCGCTCATTGATTAATGGTAACGGTGTGTATATATATATGTTTTATTGAAAAACTCGAGAACGCGCAGAGTTTCGCCTTGATTTCTGCAAAAGGCGATTTGTCAGCGAGCGGGGGGCGATGCGATTGTCGAAGTATTAAGGTTGATTTTAAATTTATGATGAGAGAGAGCGAGAGGTGGAAGAAAGAGAGCTGGGTTGTAAATGAGGGGGGAAGATTTATGACGCTGTTTGCGATCGAGAGAGGAAACTAGGAGGAGTTGTGCGAGTGCTCGAATTGAGAGATGAACAAGGTACTTTGTGTGATAAAGAGGATTTTTCTCGGTTTACGTGGAATTATCGTGTGCGGTATATGTATAGGAGTGTGTTGAATGAGTCAACGTATTTTGTGAATTAAAATTTTGCACGTGTATATAGATAATGCATATTGTACTGCGATATAAAATACATTTAACAAGATTTTAATATTATTAGAATAATGCTATACGTACATGATATTTATGTATAATATTTTATTCCCGGAAAAGCAACAACGCGCGCTATTCCTCTAACTAATTATTAACGGCGCGTTGAAAAAAAAAAAAAAATGCCGCAGCATGAAAAAAATAAAAAGCGGACATGAAAATTTTATCCGTCCATCCGTAGGCTTTTAACAATGCCATACACTGTCACTTTGCAAAATGCGCGCACGCGTGTACATCGATTTTTCCCTTTTTAAAATTCACAAAATACCTTCTCTCTCCGCAGCAGCCATAAAAGTCATGTAAACATTACAACATACTGCACTATACCCCCACGCGCACACGTACATCCATAAAAAAGGGAAAGAGCAGCGAATCAGCCTTTCATTTCACTCTAAAATCCACCCCGACGCGTACACACCATAAAAAATCCCCCCAACCCTTTCTCTCTGTCTCGCAATAAAACACACCTGCAGCCACCGCCGGACTCTAATTGAGCGATATATATATAGGTACATCGCCGGGGTAAAATGTCAGAGCAGTGCCTAATGGATTTCTCCCGGAAATTTCGCAGCTTCCGCGAGTGCGTGTTTACACAGAGGGAGAGGTTCCTTTTGTCCGCCGCGGAAAAGTATATAAATAGATTTATATTTTCTCCTGTGTCCCTTTTTCACGACGGCGGGCTTTGACAGGCGAGGGATATGCGCGGTTTTGATGTATACGGATGACGTGTGGTATATGAGTTTTTGCGGGACGCGGGTGGACGAGAGGATGTATAATGTAGGCGAAAAGCCGAGGGTGAGATAACGCGCGTGGGAGGTAGTCGAAAGGAGTATTTCGAGAGAGACATGCCTGTGGTATATTGTTATTTTTAATATTCTGCTAGAGGTATGAAACATTGTTATTGTTATGACGGGTTGTGATAAAATAATGGTTCTCTCGGAGACACGTAATTTATGAAATATTTTAGCTAAGTTTATAAACGGCAGAAAATATTGTTAGATAAAAATAATGTATACAATTTAAAAGCGCCGTGTGTATAACACTTTTTACTGGAAAAAATATGTAGCTCAGCGCTAGTAAATGTGAAAGTTGATACGTGTTGGGCATAGTCAGAGTAGGTTGGAAAAACGTATAAAATTCAACGCTTTTTATATTCCTCTCGACGCTGTTCCTTAAATCATCTCTACGAATAAAAACAATCGTCAGCAGCATACCATCTCACTTATATATTCCATATTAAAAAAAATCGAACCATAAATTATATATACGATCGTAACATTGACGACCCCAATAAGCATTAGTTAAAAATCTCTCTATGTAGAATTATTTACGGCCCGCAGATATCAATTCAATTTAACCCAGATACACTGGAAATCGTCGTATAAATCGCCTAACAAAAGCACCGCGCCAAATTCATTCTGCGCGCGCGCGCGCAATCGAGGAAAATATCCAATTTCGCGCGTGGCAACGGGACTTTTCCGTCGAATATAAAGCGATTTTAAAAGCTCGCTTGGAACGGCGCGCGGTGGCGGGAAAACTTTCCCCTCGCTGTTCCGGGTTAATTAGCGAGAGTTAATTTATGCCGTCGCGACGCCCTCTTGCGAGAGCGAGCAAATAGTCGTCTTGAGACTTTGCGAATGTATATATAGTCACAGAGGGGATGATGGGCGCTCTCTCTCTCTCTCGCTTCCCCCTGTTTATTCAATTTCCGAGAATTTCTTTCTTTCTTGGTTTAGTTGCCGTGCGCGCGTTATTTTCGTATATTAATCTAACGCAGAGAGGTCGACGGATGCTTTTTTTTTCTTTCGGATCCTTTTAGCGCGTTACTATTATACTCTTGGGTTGGTATAACCACGATTTTATTTCCCTCTGGTCCCCACTTACTTACAATAATGAATCAATTCTTATTCGATGTAATTTAATTTATCGCGAGTAATCAGGTTGATTACTCGCGACGCGCGTGCAGCTACTCGATTAGGCCTAGCTATATCGATTATCTCTCCCCTTGATGCGTGCAAAGTAAAGCGTGCGTAATAAAAACATCACAGTTAAAATAACGATCGCTAATAAGTTGCGGCTGCATAAAAAAAAAATAAATACCTTTCATTGAGTATAAAAAAGTCATCATCTTTCACATCGCGAGAGAGCGTAAAAAATTATATTATCGGCCTATAAATAAAGTTTATACTTTTAAAATAAACTCGCTCTGGTCGTTCCTGAAATAATATAATAAAAAAACCCAGCCTGCACTTATCCCCCCTAATTACAAACAATCGATAATACACTTCCAACGATAAAATTCTTTTCTCCAAATCCCAACTATTTTCGTTTCCTCCTCCTCTACCTACGCTAACGATAAAACAACCGCAGCCCCCAAAGTCGGACATTAATTCGTCCCCCTAATAAGAGAAAATCTTCCGCCCATGCGCGTCTTTCAATTCCCCCGAGTTGCGCGCACACGTCATGCATATTACATCGGCGCCTTGCCAACCATGTAAACGAACAGTCCGCGACGTTACACTCCGAATTTTCCGCGCCGTATAACATAACGTCGTCGTCTCGACGAAATCAGAAGAAAAGAAGATAAGGGATGTGTGCATTACCCTTCCCTCGTATGATTCATCGAAAGATAAACCTAAAAGTACTGGCCTTATACGTATATATATTATAAGGTTGCGGATTTTACGGAGGAGGCTACGGTCGATTGAGTTGACAAAGTACGCGGGCGAGATATCCTCTGGAAAACGAGAGTAAGCTGTATCGGGATTTTCGGAAGCTCTGAGACGTCAGCAGCTTCGTTAGAGGAACTTTAGATGCGCGGGTGACCTTTTGAATGAAAACAGAAAAATCTAGCAAAAGAGAACTGGGTAATGAAGTTTATATAATTCACCACGCGATTTAAATGGGAGAGAGTGTCCTTTTATGAGAACGCGGTGACCGGAAGTAATGTAGCAGCAGCGCGAAACTTTATCTAATTGGTTGTTTACACAGAAGCCGCGAAATCGCTCTGAAAAAGATGTGTAATATATAATTTTGAAAACTCGAGAATAATACACCAATTAACTTTTAATTAACAGCAAGATGAAGAGATATATATTCCATGTAACAAATGTATATATATATGTATACACATAAATATAAAAGATGCAAGAATGTTAAATTAGAGAACTACATCACAGTGATGACGTGATTTCTCACAGTGACTAATACACGGCAATATCACCGAGCGACATCTTAATGCGAGCACTCTTTCAAACAATGTATATATATAGACACAATCTGTCTGCAAATTTCACGAAACCGCGATCCCACCCCCCCAATTCATCCATCTCACAGTCTCCTCGCAATTCATATACCTAATCACTCGATGACTAACTACCGACCACTTCTTCCATTCTCTCATCTTCCTATAAACATAGCGCTGCAGCGACGGAGCTAATACACTACCCGGCGATGAATCGGGCCGACATATATGTAGGTCAGGAGGGGTTGCTACTGCTGCTATACTCCACACACAGCGCCTCCCCCACTTGGCACGCAGACATATACACGCACGATATATATACGTGCGCTGCGTTCTAACGACCGTTGTTGTGTGTTTTTTTTTCTTTTTCTTCGATATCTCTCTATACGCGAGCTGTTGGTTGGGCTATGGTAATGCGGAGAGGCGTATGCACGCAAATATTTGAGGATATCAGCGGTGTGGTTTTTGTCGGTGGTTTGTGCGGATGCCAAGAATGGGCGGGACGTTACGATATATACAGTTGTGGAAGAGGGAACGCGAGTGGAGGTTCAATAAGGGAGAAAGTTCTTTGACGGGCTTATATTACACAAATCTTTGATAAATCAAGTCTTGTCCAATTCTTAATGGTAAGCATCGAAATTCGAAAAAATCACAATATAGAAGTGATATATCCCTCTCGCTCCAATATACATTTATTCCTGTATCGTAACAAAGCCAGCGCTCGCTTCATCTACACCTATACATACATAACATACACGCATTCGCTGACGTTTCACTTTATATATTTCCGCAGAATCTCTGCCGATACGAGAACGCTGTCGGCACAAAACTGGGTCAGAAACAAAGTTTCCTACTCTCTCCTCCTAAAATACGATCATAAATATCTCTCTCCCTCTCTGGCCTATAACTCCGAGACCTTCGCCCGAATTCCATATTATACACCCTCCCATCAATTGGAAAATCATCAGCGCAACGCGACCAACGTCCAACACGTGGCCCTTTTTCCCTCGCAATTTTCCGCAGACAGGCGGGGGATTAGCAGCGCGTGACAAATCCACTTTTCATCCGCTGGGACGGAGCTCGCGATAAAACGACGACGGAGCGTGTGGTTCTGGGATGATGACGCAGGCGAGGCTTTTTTTTGTGAATATTTTTTCGTACGTGAGGTGTGGACTTTTAGGAGACGGTGAAGAGGGAAATATACAAGAAGTATAGTCGCGTGGTTGACAATAAAAGCATCATGTATTGTGTTTTTGGGGGGAGAGGAAAGGAGGAAAAGTTTCTCGTATAGTATCGTAGATAAAATCCTTAGTACCTTTGGTATTGAAAGTATATACCCGAAGGATCATTCGTTTGCATACCTCTGTTTTACATTCGGAATAGAATTTGACGTTTGCATTCGATATTGAATTGTAAATAAGCGCGGAAATCGTTACGAGGCGGGCTGTGTTTTTGTCCGCAATTCTCTTTTATTATTTATTTTACGCGACGAGTTGGGTTTGTTTTTATTGTTGCAATATATACCGAACCGCGTCAGTGCTGGGATTTATTTTTACTTCGCACTTAAGTCTATATTCGGCCGTATAACTGTTTTAATAAAAAGCAGCGTTATCGACGAATAAGCTTAACGAAAAAGTCGATACAATTTCCTAAGAAGCGCGTAACTAATTTGCCAAATCGAATAACCATCGTTCTTGAATCATCTGTATCAGTTTTCCAATAACGAGGCAAATTCAGATCGACTGTACTATAATACTTTCAGCCAAACATCCGTGTACTTAGCAACAGTATAATATATACCTCATTCTATCTGGAATGACATTTCGACCCATTCGTCATCACCTCTCTGACATAGTTCCACAACTCGCTGCATTCGCAGCATAGCGCGCGTGCTGTACCTACCGTTGGAACGACGAAATCACCGGTTTTCAAGTCTCGTAAGCCATTTCCGCGCGCTCGTCCCGGCTATTAGCCGCTTTTTGCTATGTGTCGCGACGTAGTTGCTATTAATCGAGAATAGAATATATATATGTATGCGGGGTGTAAATTATCGGCCGTGTCGACGATGAAAATTGGCAGATGAAGCTCGTTAGGTGGTAAAAATGTCAAGGCCGTTTGTAAAAGTTTTCCAAAATGTATATACGTGGATTGAAACGCTTTCGTTTGTAAAACCTTTTGTTTTTCAACTCCTTCTCTAAAAGAAATTTTACTGTACAAATGACCGAAAACGCAATCTTTCAGCTACAATAGAATTAAAATTACTCGTATATACACCCTCGTTTGAATAATCTCACTTTTTACTACTCGACCGCGTTGTTTTTCCATTCTCTCTCGATGAAAAACTAACCAATCCACTCCTCCGCCCCGATAAATCACCCGAACTATAAAACCATATCCCAACAATCACCTCATCGACGCGCAACGTTCCCACAACAAATCACATTACATTCAATCTTTTTCACACGCCCTCGCGCGGAGCTATAGCAGCGTATAATAATGCCAGCAACGCATGCGAAAACGCACTATCTCTCGAGGGACACGCGCGTTGCGCATTCCGGCCACGGACGGCACACACTCTAATCAGCCGCGCTTTATCAAATGCAAATCCGCCTTAAAACGTTGTATGTAGTAGTCGCCTCGAGAGGGAGAGGGAAAACAAACGGAAGGGAGGAGACGCGTTAGGGGCTGTTCACATTCGGTGTGTGTATAGTGGGGGCTGATGAGTCATACGAGGAGGGGAGTGTGATTGTATTGGTCGGGGAGGGGCGGCTGATTAGGAGGATGGAGAAGGTTTTTACGCGGGGTGTAATTTGTCGATGGGAGGTCAGTGGTTGTGACCGAGATAAGTTTTTAGAGCGTTAAGGTTTTAGAAAGTGTGCTTAGGAGGGTCGATGAAAGATTAATGTTTGTATCGGAAATTTATTTTCTTTTATTATTTGGGTTTAGATATATATTATAGAGGAATAATTCGTATATAGTAGGTGATAAAAAGTATAATATGGGATATTTTAGGAAAGTTGATAAAATTATAAACGTGAGTCATAATGCATTATGCGCATCTAGCCAGCTACGATATAATGTTTCATACTTTAATTAATAACTTTCTTATTCAAATCAACGACGCTGCGGACGAACTTTGACTGACAGTTTAATAGAATTTAATAGAGCTTGATAGAATCCGAAAGTTTCCTAATCAACGATTAGCAGCGCATTTTGAGCGCTGCGGGGAATGCAATTAACTGGAACACGAGGTGCGCGAACAAACTTCTGCCCCATATATTACGCATAAAATTATTATTATTTGAAACTATTCTAATGGAATTTTGATGTTTTCACAGCATTATCTCCAAAATATCGAAATAATTCACGGATACGAGTAATGATAATTATATAACAATATTTTTGGTGGAGCAAGAATGAGAAATATTTTTCTGCGATCCGAGTGGAGAAGAAAGTCTCTGAAATTCGTAGCAATTTTTCTCAAATCGATATCATGTATCTCCGCAGACATTGCAATTTCGAAGGTAAATAGCCGGGTCGCACGATAATTGTCTCGAAACATGTGAGCTGAAGTATGTCGACGATGTTTCAAAAATCATTTACTTTGGAGGGGGAAAAAATATACCTGGCGGTTGTATATCTACTTAGGACGAACTTGAGTGGATGCTCTGGAGAATTCTCGTTTAAAAATAGCTTACATTATGTCGTTCTTATTTGTTTTCAATATCAGCGTGTTTTCAAAAATAATTAGCAATTATTATGCTTGTATAATAATTACTATAAAGACACTTTTAAAAAAATTGTTTTAAATATTACTTTTTTCACGTAAAACTAAACATTAATATTTAAAATATAGATTTTCTTAAAAGAACTTTTAGGTTGTTCTCTTTTGGTAAAATTCTGCATTGTAAATTTCTCATTTAAGAAAAAAGTTTTTCTATTTTTAAAGTCTGCTATGTTAAAGAAACCCTTGGACACAGGCGAAGAGATGCTTTTCATTCCGAGCGCGCGGGCGCAGAGCTTGCTATATCCTTCTAATTATTCTAATTACACTTATCAGGCATTTCTATTTTTTGCTCAGATTAATTCAAGATTAAAAAGAATAGTATTAAGCTTTTTAATACTTTTACTGAAATATAATTCTTAAAATTTATTATAATAGTTATCGCATTTAAATAAAATAATTGTCCAATGCTAGCTTTAAAAAAAATAAGAAATGTTTCATTCAAAAAAATTGAAATTCTTTTAATATTTTTAGCATTTTCGCTTCTCTCTTCCAAATCAACATAAATCAGCAATAATTTACTAAAAGAACCATTATTCTGAAACCCCTATTAAAAATATTTCCTCTCGCGATCAATCGCTTACCTTATCGATATATCCCTTCTCCTTTAAAAGTCGAGAGCGCCTTTAACTGGAAAGGTCGAAAAAGCCTCTACCTAAGCTCATAAATTTACATGAGAAGTACGTCTACACGAGACGACGCGCGGCGCGCAGTGGAAAATGCTCGGATCGGGTCAGACACATTCGATATATACCATATCATCGACTCGACGCATACAGCAAAGGCGATCCCCTTTTCACGATGAAAACTGACTCGCGAAATGTGATAAAATTCCGATGCTCCTTCATGCGAGAGTACACAAAGAAGAAGAAGAAGAAGAAGAAGAGAAAAGTCAAAGTAAAAACGCTGACGAATATTATTTCACGCAATCTCCTTTAAGAGATTTTCGCGGCGATGCGAGCGCGTGGACCATTTCACATGATGGAACAAATATCTCAGACCGAAAGTTTTAACCGTTTCGAACTTGGGTGCTGGTAGCGCGGGAGAAAAGTTTAAATGGACTGTTTTGTTATCTGAAAATGACGTGCGCGCTCGGGTAACTAAAATATATTGGCCTCTTCCAGACACGCGCGAGTAAAAGAATATCCCTGCTGAAATATATTAAATCTCCTCCGTAAGACGTACACCCGGCGAAATATTTCCCGCGAATTTATCCCCGAGCTTGTTCAACCGAAGCGCGACCATTGCTATATAACGTCGTAGCGTGAAATTGGGATGAGGCGCGCGCGCACGCGCAATGATCGTGAAAATTAATAGGCGGCGGTAACCGTTGACGATGATTTGTTATTGCACAATAAGCCAGCGCATATATGCGCCGCCTCGCTGTTGACAAAGGCACGGATACGCGACGCTGCGTTTAAAGGCTTTTATTGCCGGGAGCGAAATTTTGCGAAACTCGGAGGTTGTTGTTGGGAAGTTTCGTAATTAACGTTAAAAATTATGTTGGTAATGAGATTACACACGTATAAGGGGGATGTCGTTTCATCGCTGTTGTTGTTGTTGTACGTGACGTTGAATGCTTATATTGGGTGAACATCGTCAGGATTATTAGTGCAATAACGTAGCGAGAATTTTTGTTCGCTACGTTGCGCTTAATAAAACGAGGAAAAAAGTGTATACTTAAAAAGTAAACACGCCGCGTCGTGTGCTCGATAAGCGATCGAACATTTTTTAATTAGAGCCAATTAAAATCACTTTACGGGTGAAAAACTTTACCCACGATTAATCCAACATTTTTTTTTTCGCCAAACGTATAACGGAAAAATTGCTAAAAAGCATTTTAAATATCCACGTCTGATTAAACACGCGCCCCGTATATTTACTCTCGGCATGATGGCTGAAAAGTTACCTTTGAATAAGAGGAAAACTATACTTTCTGCGTATTTTTCTTTTGAGAGTTTCAAAAATTTTGCATCGCAGACTCAATGCAAATACGCCGTCGCTGTCGGACTGCGCCGACTTGCTTCTTCGCGGATAGTGAAAAGAAAGTTTCGCTGAGGCAATTTCGGAAAAAAGTTTGCCCTGCAATTTCATGCATCGGAAGTTATATTATTTCGAAATTCTTTGCAATATTGTCGTACTCTAACTATATAAAAGATATGTAGTGAAATTTGTAAGGTTCATTGTTTACAAGGAAAATATCTGTTCTTTATTCACATGAAAATTATCATGTTACATATAGTAAAAATACGTAGAAATAGAGAAACTTTTGGCAGTATAGATGTTCCATTGTATCCAATGAAAATAGTAAATATTTTAGTTTTTCTTCGATACTGCTAAGTTACGAGAAAAACTAGAATCTTTCGACCCCATTTCTCTTAACATTAACAATACATTAATATTCTCCAACTTTTCCACTAAAGCCCCCTCACAACCTTAATTATAACCCAACTATAGGCACTGAAATTTCCCCGACACAACAACAACAATCAACACCCCAAGAAATTAAATTTTCACGCCACCTAAACTATCCATGTACCACACAAAACGTTACGTAGGTAAGTACATGTGAACGCAGCCTCATG
>UXGD01006124.1:0-13099 GCA_900474315.1 Torymus auratus
GGGACGACCGCGCTACATATACTTTGAAATGGGCGCCCGAGAAATTGAAATATTTACTACAATTTTCAACGCTTTTAATATAACCGTGTGTTACGCCACCAGGCGTGGGCCACCCTAAATATGTACGGAAGCAGATTGTCGATATTTGTCCCATATATGAGCAATGTAATGGCTTATCTACGAGCTATATTTCGTCCATGGTCCTAGTAATATATTGGTAATACTTACAATTTTTACGCGGGCATTATCACACAAATAAATCTGTCCCAGATTTATTATCAAGCACAGTACCTATACTTATAATATTGAAACAAATTTTCTCATATAAAAGTGTGATACAGTCTTAATATTACATATTTACAATTTATACAGGTATATGTATTCTAACAAATATTAGCACGAATCGTGTAAATTTACTGCGGTCATCAAGCACACGGCCGAATTATTTTATAGAGTGAACTATAACTAAACGACATACACCTACTACCCATTAATCAACTGCTTTAAATTTTCTTCATACATTTGTCAAGCGCGCCGAAATTATTATTATTATTATTATTATTCCGCTATTAATATTTACTACTATATTAATCAGTATTGCGGTTGAAGTATTAGTTATAGCGCCACAACTGTCAGTTATTATTACTGACAATATATTACCACAATAATTCAAGTGCACATATGTAAAGTGAATTGCAAGAGGATCCCGAATGAGTTCGCTTCGCTGCTCGCAATTAAGTGGTATGAAGTGGAATATTATCAGAGTTAAATAAATTGCTTTCTCTCTCTCTCCATCCGAGTACGTGTAACTGATTATTCAGCTAAATCAACAGAAATGTTCTAGAAATTAAACGTGCTCGTAAAAAGAGCGTCCTTTAAAGCAGATCCCTATATACCTCGACTCATTACAAATCATTTTCCCACTCTCTCCATTACAATCTCGATCCACTCCCCATCCCCTTCAAAAACAGATTAAAAGCCTCTATTAAAATGACAAACAGCTAGGCGCGCGATCCGATACCTCATTCCGGCCACGTCCGCTGATCGTCGTCTTCGTCGTCGCTCCTTAGACTATCTCTCTCTCCTCTTGCCTCTTAATCGTCTTAACCGTAATCCTCGCGGACGCCTTCTTCTTCCCCCATGAGTTCGTTGATACCCGCGCTCGCGCTCAACGCACACAAACCACGGTATTGTTTTCGATTCGAGATACGCGCAAAAAAGTCCCACTAAGCTCTTTAGCATTCGGCCAGCCGTATATTCACAACGAGCGAATTGTCTCTCTCGCCCCAACGCTGCTGCAGCAGATTTTTCTCTCTCTCTCTGTTCTCCGTATACTTATACGCTGCGTGCGTGCACCCGAGCTATTTACATACAAACGCCTCGAGACCGAGTCACGCACGCCGGCGCCGAGACGTTAAATACTCGAGTCCAAGAGAGAGAGTGGGTGGGCTCGGAGAGATATTTGGAAGCGGAGACGACGAATATGGAAGCTTTATGGAAGCGCTCGGTGTGATGAATGGTGCGCGGGCTCCTGTTTCCGAGGTGGAGTGTGGGCGCGGTATATAGAAGGTGTTCGAGGTGGAAAACCTGTTTCTGGATTTATCAGGCGACTTCTGTATGTGGAGTGGATAAAATGGGTTGGATGGATTGGGAATTGATGGCTTTGGATTTGGTTTCATTAAGCTTTCCCCGATAGAGATAAAATTGGATGGCTCTGAAAGGTTTTAAGTGGCTACAATGTGTCTTCGTGGTATATTGCACAATGACGTACGTTTTGGCATTTCACAGAATTTTATCGTCGAGTAATTTATAAAACGGTAAAAGGGTTAGAGACGTCATTCGAACTAAGCGATGATTTTTTCTATTTTAGTAAAAGTATTATTGTGAGTTTAGATATTATGACAACCATTATTAATTTGCCGATGAATGGAGAGATGAGATTAACGTTTATTTCAAGCATTTTGAGCTTTCATTCGTCGACAGCTTAAAACTCGGCGGTTTGAAAAGAGTTGAGAGAGAGAGAGATGACGCAAAACTGACACTAATTTCCTCTGGCAGTAGCACTCGTCGGCAGCTCTAAACTCTGCTGCGGACAGAAAAGTTTTTTACTAATGCAACCTCGCCGGCTAGAAAATGTTACAAAACACTACTCCAATCCCTACTACATAACTATATGCGAACTAAACTTCATAGCAGAGCTAAATTTGTTCTGGAATATGAGCCGACGCGGAGGTTTTACCGTGATACACGTTATTATGAATCTTTCGTAAAATTATCATAACGAAAAAAACTTCCTACGAGTCAACGGTAATCCGCTTAACGTATATATAGAAAAATGACATTTGTCACGTTCCCCCTGCACGTGTCAAAACGAATAGAGGCATTAAAAACGACTTTATTAGCGTCTCACGCGCACTCGGAACCGCCTAATAGGCTTTCCCGCGGCCAGACAAATAAGCTTTCCAATCCTTGCTTCTCCGTCCCCGACATCACCACACACGACGGTTCCCAAAGCTAACGCGGGCGTATCGTACAGATTACAGTGGACGCGTTGACGGCTCAAGCGCGGTTTTCAGCTTTTTATTTTCGCGGCGTCGGCGCGAAAGAGAGCTACATATACGCGCTGCGCACAGCCGCTAGAGAATGCAAGAGTCGGGTTTAATATTAGAAGCTGCTGCTGCTGCTGCTAGTGCAGCACACTATATACTCCCGACCCTTGGCGTAATCCTGGAAATTTATTCAAATGTCGGTGGTGCGCGCGCCGTAATAAATCCCCGAGACTCGAGCTAGGGTTTCTAGGTCGCGGCTGCCGGCCGGCGCGTTATATTTGAACAACGGCTTTTTAAATGCCCAAGCGCGGCGGCGGCTCTCCTTTTTTCTCGAGAAATTATACCGGTTATTATGAACTTTTGCCAGCCCTCACGTGCAATTTACCTCGTTGCGCGATTTGTAGTTGTCGAGGGTTTGAAGTATCTTCCTTTTTGTAGCGTTGGACTGGTATTGCGTTTGCTTTGATTCGAGAATTCGCAAAAAGTTTGTTAATAATTGTTATGCAATGAACGAAGATATATATGCTTTTATTTAAATGATATCGAGAATATTAAAATTTCAGGTATAAAATCGCATTTCTCTGCCGTTCATATATTAAAAACTCGTAAATATATATATATTTTACGCTCTATATCGAAACAAGACTCTCGCTCATTATACGAGCGCTCCACCTAAAATTGAAATTTACGATCGGAACCTTTCAAGCCCGCGCGCCCCCCCATTAAAGGAATATAAAATTACGACAGAAAAAAAAAGAAGTTGAAAGAATATCGCGCGCGGAGAGAGAGAGAAAAAAATGTCGTAAATGCCCCCCGCGAGTGAACGTGTATTGCATAATCCCCCCACGACGACTTCTTTTCTTCCCATCGACGACGACTTTATACCGATCTGCGCTTTGCCAGGTCTCCCTCTCACCTTCCCGCTTGCGGACACTTTTATACGACATGACGAATGGCCTATTGCCATATTGACACCTTAAATGAGGACAGTAAAATTTTACTGTGTGCGACGAGGGAGAGAGAGAGAGAGAACCGGGCTTTCTTCTTCATCTTCCGCAGCAGTGAGCGCGCAGGATTATATTCCCCTTCTCTCGAAGAATACGACTGTCGCATGCATACGTGGTGGGCGCGCGTGTATAGGTATATATACACGTACATTTCACGCGGCCGAGCCAGCCGTAAACTTTAACGATTCCGTCAAAGGAGGGAGGACGATAACGAATATAAGAGTTTTCCCGGCTACAGAGCACACTTTTACGATCATTGGGGAAGTTTCCAATCGCGAGTTACAATAACACTCGGTAGCTCTTCAATTATATATATATATATATGTCTATATATAAGAACTCGGAGGTTTCTTTCTCTGTGCGGGAACGGGCTTTTCTTTCTTTTGGCTTTCGCACACCTCCTCTCGACGTCGCAGGAAGTTCACGCTTGTACTTATTGCGGCAAGACTTTCTCGGTTCTCTGGCTTGATAGGAAGGAGTGATATACACTTTTCTCCGCGGTAGTTAAGATGATAACTTGGCTGTCCGGGTGCGAATTGTATTACATAGCTACGGGTACAATAGAAGAGACACTTTCACTAGATGGGCTGTGATATCAGCTTACATGATTCTTGGTACACAATGGGCGACGTCATTTGAATAAGAAAGATTGAGAAGGATAGCTGTTGTCTGTGTTGGGATTGAGTTTGAAATTATTTTAATACATTAAAAAAGCTTTTTTCATTGCACCTTTAGATAAATATAATTTCCAATTGATGGTTGTTTATGTCTAAGATATATTATATACATAAAAATAGAAGACACAGAAAAACATGCCGGACATATTCAAAATTAAATATTCAATAATATTTAAAAATCTATGGGTCGGCCGTCGTTTCTAAAATATATACGTAATAACTTTTCATCCCAGATATTCCGACACTAAAACCGTCACCAATTAAAATCCCACGTGTATATACGTCGGCACACTACTGCCGTGCGACGTAGCACCATCGGAGATTCTCGGAATTGAGAAATCACATAAGTGGGTGGCTAAATTTAGAGCCATATCGTTTGCAGTGTCCATCAATTAAACCCGTTAATTTACGACCCCCACGATAGATACCACTATACTACGTCTCTCTCTCTCTCTCTATCTCTCTAATCTTCTATTTCCATCGCCATTCTATAATACGCACAGGCTATTTCTCTCTCGTTATAAACATTAATTTCTCTCCGCCTTTATCATAGAGGGGCCACTCCCTTCGGGACACAATTACAAAAGTGGCCGACTCGCCGATCCAATTTCAAACGTGTACAGTGTACAGACACGTATACAGAGAGTCAACTCTCTCGGCCCTGAATGCACTATCTCTCTCTCTCAATCTTTGTGGCGCGCAGGGAACTTCGTATATAAAGTGCCGTCACAGCGCACATGACTCTCGTTCTCTCCTCTATCGTGCCGCGCCGTTTATGATCAAAAGATTTAAAGAGAGCGCAGCGGTACTTGTATAGAGCGCCTGCACGCGCAAAAAATGATCAAGTCGACTGTTATATATATATACGCTCTCGTATATAACGAGGCATAAACCCTCTCAGACTCTTATATAGCTTTAATAACCTCGCGACAATTTAACAATAACTACGCGACGCGAAAGAGAGATAGCACCCCGTTGCCGAATAATTGTTTACCCGGCGATCGGAAATAGCGAGCGTATAGCGGCTTTTGCTACACGAATCGTTGCGCGCGAACCTATTTGCCACGTTAATCGCGATCATCATGACGAGCGGAAAGATACGCGCGCGATCGTCCAATTTTGAGAGTTAAAGTGGCTTTTGAGCAGAGTCGCTTCCCCCGTTCATGCGGATCGCCAACGAATAATTGATCGAGTTGAATGGCGGTATTAATTATGCAAAAATGCATGAGCGCGAGCGATAAGCGTTATACGGGCTCATTAATATAGGGAATTGGGGGACACGCGGGATGAAAAGTCAATGTACAGGCAGCTATACTACGTGTCGCGTTGCGTGATACAGGGGGAAGAGGGTTTAGGTGGAAAAAATTGGAGAAGATTTAATATCCTTCGGTGTACGGTCGGCTTTGATCAGGAATTATCGGGTTACCGAAGGCATTCCTTTTGTATTTAGACGCGCTTAAGTGCAATATGTGCGCGCGGTGATGTGCGGCTCATTATGGAACGCGAGCTAGGTGCTTTAAAATTATGCGCTGAAACGTGGCGGTAATTTCTGCGCAGAATTGTAGTGCGCGCGACGTCGACCTCTGCACTAATGCTTTGTTGTTTTTTTTAGAAGTATATATATACTGACGAAGTACTAGATTACATATAATTAAGAGCGCACGTTATTATCCTTCGAATCGACATATAATTACGCAGCGTAAAAAAAAAAAATAGTCACATTCCCCGGAGTACTGCGTAGATATATATGCATTCCCGTGTGCACACACACGAGGATCGGCATGTCATTAACATCGCAAATGCGACAATTTTTCACGTCCGTAGCGGAATAGTAATCTATACCAGCACGTAACTCTGCGCATTTAAAACAGACATACACAAGTTAGCATCGTATCTATAGCAAAAACCGCTGGATATGATATAATGCTTAATCATTGCTGCGCGGAGTGTACGTATACACGCTTGGATAATCAATCGATACGTTTAACATTGTGCGCGTCTCATCGCGAATATACACTAACGGCAGCCGAGGCATATCAAATGCTAATGCCTGCAGCGGCATAGAGTGGCGCGTCTCTCTCTCTCTCTGTGTCCGCGAACACAGAGGCATCCACGTTGAAATTCAGCTCTATATCCCTCGCTCTCTCTCTCTCTCTCTCGGTATAATCCACTGATTTGATTTAGATTTAATTAAAAATATCGTAGAACCCTGCCACACGTGTATATACGTATATGGGTATTCGCAAGCATGCGCGCATGCAGTGGCCGAAATAGCCGCATATATGAATCAACAATTACTGGTCTGCGGGTGCTGCGCGGTAGGGGGAATATCGCCTGCGAGCGCGCGTGGTTTACATTCATCAAGGATGCGAATGATCAATTTTCCACGGCAAAAAGACGAGCGCAGATTGCATTAGCATTAATGCCCGGTCGACACAAAGTAGCTACCGCCGCCGCCACGGGCGAACCAATATCGAGGGTATTTAACTACAATAATGCAGTAGGTCAATTGGATGGCGATATCGTACCGTATGTGTAGCGGTTGACTAGGTGACATGGAATTTAGTAGACAAGATTAACGTTATTTTAATTAAAGTGAAAATGTTTTGTTAAAGAGACACGTTGAAAAAACCTCTGCTGCGCACATTCTGGCTGCTATAGTATATGCGCGAGCAGTTGCTATTGTCATTCTAATGAATTTGCATATGCGGTAATCTTCGTGTAATAATAATCCAGGAAGAAAGCATTATCATTGCTTCTATTTTGAATACAATAACAAGCTTTAGAAAGTACGCGGGCTTGGCTTGAAAAATGGTCAAAGATTGCGACATAGCCGCCGAAGCACTTAAAAAAGAAATGTATACGTGGAAGCACCTATTCTTGTCCACACGCGGCTCCTAACACAATATACGGAAGTATAAATGCAAATTTTATTATTGTTTCTCTCTGCGTTAAAACACGTAAGGTATATACACTGTTTTTATTTGCGCGAGATATACACTCCACTTGCAAATTTTCTACTTTCCATAACATTCATTATTTATGTTCCGCTGGAAAGTGAATGCTGACGGAGCGATAAATTTTCCGTTTAACATTCATCAAACAGCTGAAAAAAAACTATTTCTTTTTTTTTTGCTTTTCTATTTATTTATTGAAAAGGAGTTGCTTCGCTTTGGTATATCAGTAAATTATTGCTGTTTTCGATTGAATCTCGAGTTTCGATATAGATCTTAATAAAAAATTGAGCCACTTTAAGTGATAGCTGCGGAATAAGAAATGGATTCGAAAGGTCGGAAAGGATATCAGCATTCCATGTATTTCGACGTGCTAAGTGTGAATGATGATATCAGCATCATATGCCCATCCGATCGTAGTGAAGTGCTACGCCGAATAAAGTGTACAAAAAATATGATACTTGAAAACCTGATATTCAGCATCTGAGAATATACACACACGTGGGCCAATATTAATGTTTCAACATATATTTCGGCGTATATCAAATTATTATAGAATATTCTTCATACAGTCCGTCATTTCCGGCAATTACTTATATTTCACTAAAATTACCATATCTAATCAGTCCTATACACAGCCACGTCACAAAGAACATATGTGCGCACGTGCCCACACATACGTCAGCTCGAAACTACGAGACTAATTTCCGCGCTGAATTATTTCCCGGAATTCGACAGACGCGCGCATCAGAATATAAACGTATTCAATTCACGACAAAGTCTGTCTCTGCTGCTGCTGCTGCTCGCAGCTAGCGCATATATAGATACATATATATAACGCGCGGCCTGGCAATCAGGCACATTCCCCGCGTGTAAATTCGCGCGTCGTTAAACCGCTAGCGGCAGAGCAGACGGACGTCGGCAGACGGCGCATAATGTGGAGAGGAAGGGAGACAATCAAAATCCCGAACGCAAATTTTTTGCCGTGGCCTTGACACTGCCAGCACGCGTGTGCGCGCACCTTTTTCGCGTCACAGCTGCTGCTGCTACGAGCCTCGTATAGCCCTGGCATTGACAGTGATTTGAATGGCAATTGATGGCGGCAAAACCGTCCCCGTCATAATGTGCGACGACGAGAGATGATATAGAGTGCGCCGGATGCGGCGATCGATGCTATATAAGCGCGTATGTGGAGAAAAAATCGGTGTGGAGGCGGGGGAGAAAGAAGAAGGCGAATAGAGTTCATAAATTACGGACCAGGCGTGTGCGTATGTGTGTTAAAAATAGTGCAGTTTATGGTAATTTTATCAGGACGAGAGGTGTAGCGGCGGATGATTAATCTGTTCAGTGCTGCGGGGGAGATGCCTGCTGCTGCGTGAATATAAGCAAGAGAGAAAGTGTATTCGCGGCGAATCTATATATCTCTCTCTCTCTCTCTTCTTTTTCGCTCCTTGCTGGTTTTATATATCGTGAGAGTGGGGGTGGGGGAGAGCTTTGAAGCTTGCTTCTGACAAGATATCGATAGACTGCGCGCGAGCGCGTATAAAGTTCGTAAGAAGGAGGGGAGAGTAAATATTCTCCGCGCGCGAGGAGAAAAAATTTATGCGTTACGGTACATTGGAAGATTAATATTAGTGTTTTAGAGTCTTATAGCCTTATACACCGAGAGGTAGTTATAAAGCGCATTATTCTTCTTTATGTCGTTTTATCTTTGTGTGTGTGTGTGTATGTGTGTGCGTATTCAGAGGCGCCTTTGTCTCTTTTATTCATCTTGCGCTCACGCGCGTTCTGAAGCGCGCGCGCGCGCGGAAACTCTATGAAAATGCTCATAAAGATGCTCCTAAGCGTATAAAACGCGGAGGAGGTGAGAAAAAAGAGAAAGAAAAGAATAGCGACTGTGGACCTGCGGAGGCTGGTACGACTTTTATAACATAATTATCGGAGAAGCCCACTTTTGACGGAATTGTTAAATTTGTTTTGGCTGTTAGTAATGATGTTTGTGCTGGAAATAAGAGACACAATTATCCCAGTCAAGTTCATATTGATTCAAGTTGAAGAATTAATTTAGTTATTGGATATTTTTTAAGTTTTCTTGCAGTATAATCTGCTACAATTTTTAAAACCAGAAAATTTTTTCTCAATTCTCACATTTAGAAATGAATAAGATGAGAATAACGTGAAAGGTACAAGTATTATTCCTTCACCACTGATACATATTTTATTGAGATTTAAATTTAGTAATATATATTGTATCTATTTCTTCGTGATATCGAAAATTTATTTATACAAAGAGCAAAAACTTACTTGAAGTAGAGTATTTTATCTGGTGATCATTAATTCTATTAAATATGAAAACAAACTCGTTTCAGAATATAAAACTACTAATCTAATACACTAATGGGCCAAAAACATGTAAAATTATCTGGGTTTAATGAATCAGTACTAAAACGCGATACATTAGAAGGAAGCATATAAACATCGGTTATAGAATCATCGTGCAACATCTTGATTCATTTTACACCAATTGTATTATTAGAAGTTTACATAAATAAATTACTAAACCGTCAGGTTCATATTCCCACTCATCATTCCCATACCCGCTGCACCCATCCAAATCCAAATCAAACTGTACACATCTCCAAACTCCCCAGCTTAAGAAAATTCACGCGGCCGTTACGTTCCACCCACCTACGGTTCTCCAGCACCGCAAACGACAGCAACGTCATCATCCCACACGTCAATTCCAGTCCCGCGCGCGTTGCATCCTCACGTCGCTTGGCCGTTTCAAGCTCGCGCTTCTATATGTACCAAAAGCCCGCCGTGCGCATATAAACGCCGTACGCAGCAGCAGTCTGCTAGCAATCAAGCGCTAGTCGCGCGAATTTCGGTATATAACGCGAGCGCGCGGCAGAGCGATTTTCGTAAATCGTCCGCGGCTAATTTCAAACGTCACGCGCACGGCGCCCTCTACATATCCCCACAAAGAGTGAGAGAGGGGAATTGCCCCCTTGTTTGCCCGCCCGAGTATAATCGTCTCGCGGTGTGTATAGCGTGCACGAGAGAGAGAGAGAGCCTCGTTTATGCGAGAAACGACGACGAGTGAGCGTGGGTTTCGAGGATTGTTCGAAGAAAGGTTCGTTTGGCGTGTTTCGGAGGGGGAGGCTGCTGCTGCTGCTGGCTTTTTATGCCCCTTTGCGGGGAGGGAGGGAGAGCGAGAAGGGCGGTTTTGATTGCGCGCTCACGATTTTACTGGCTGCACTTTGGGAGGGGGGCGCCCTCGTACGTGTCTGTCGGGAGGTGAATAGAGTTGGCGAGGTATAGGGGCGCCCTCCTGGAATTGACTTTTTGCGGGAGGGTTCGCATGGTGATTAGGAATGGGTTCGTGGCTGAATGTGCTGGGTAGTGCGGTGATGAATCGTTAGCCGTCCACGCAAAAATTATTTATATATTTACGAAATGTTTGTGAGCTATTTTGAAATTGAAATTATTTTTTTTTTATTTTATGTATTTTTTTTATTATTCTATTTAAATTGAAAATTATAAGTTGTACGTATGTTATGTAAATTGTTTTCAAGAAAAATATTTCTTACTCAGTTAATTTACTGTGTAAAATTGGTTATGGTGATATGATAATTTTGATTAAGTATTAATAATTTATCGTCAATTTGATAATAGATTCATTTTAAATCAATTGCTATAATTTTATGATAATAAACGTGGAATTTCAGATTATTGAACATATCAAATCTCTTCTATTTGTCAGTTTCTTTTGAACGTATACTTTATGACTGTCATTTCTACGTAACTCTAGAAAGTCTATTATATAATATCTCATACGTTTTCATTGATTGTTTATATTAATTAATCAATGCCAGCTTCGTAAGTTTCACTTTTGCGCTTACGCTGTATACACATAACCAGTATTTGCTGATAAAAATGACGATTTCATGATGCGGAAAACTTGTTTTGCAAACGTGCCATATTTCAAGAGCAATTCAACACTATGAATAGAGCCAGTAATAAGCACAAATGATTAATCACTCGTATACCATACATTGCCTGAATCATGATGTGCAATCTTTAATGCATAGAGCTGCAATATTTATTGGCTTATCACAAACGATTCAAATTTAAACGCCACATAACATTTGTAAAAAGGCCATTTATATGTTAATATACATTTTAAAATTGTCTAAAAGAAAGTTTTATTTTAAGCATTATGTAAACTGCATATTTAGAATAAAAGTTTGAGAGTCGACTGTTAAAACCTGTTATTCTTGCTAGCGCAAGTACTTTTTTCAACCGTTTAAATTGCGATTTATATTCATAATTTTTAATTCCAATGATAACAAGACCTTATAAAAGTTTTTAAATATAGTCATACAACTGATTGAGTAAACTAGCTCTAATGATTCATAATGAAGTAAAAAAAGTTACACATTTAGCTATGACATCAGTATTTTTATCAATTTTTCTGATACATTTAAAACGAATTCATTAAGCTTCTTAACCTACATCTCTGTATATTCTACATGCATTTAAATTCATAAAATCGCGACCAAAAGTTGTGCAATAGAGAAAATGTTGGAATAAAAATTCTGCGAAATCTCAGTAGCAGCAGAACGAGCATCTATTATTAACGAGAGTACATGCTTTTTGACAAGAATATACAATTTTGTGTATAAACTCGAGTCACTCCCACACTCTAGCACAAGGCAGCCATTACATTGCACGAAGCGCAAACAGCATCACGTGCTGCTCTTGCGTTACACTTTCAAAGGTTACGCGGGCAAAACAGCTACTCTCTCGCGCGCAACACACACAAGCAGCGCGCGCCCACGCGTTCGTTTATATCCCAAGTCGGAGACTACTCTCTGAGACCTTAATTCAAACTGCCGTTTCTCCGCCGCCACGGCCAAGGAGGAGGCACGCGATTCAATAGGTTTCAGACCGATCGGTTAGAAGACGACGACGTCGCGTCCTTGAATTTCCCGTATAATTGAATTTCCGGTGCACACGAGATACATAGTAAACTTTGTTTCTCTGTCTCTCTCGTGAGCGCATGTATGTACATAGTTATCATTAAAATTCGATTTGATCATAAGTATTTATTAAATATTTTTTTTTAAACTCAGTATGCGAAATTCTCTACTTTTTATGCCTGTATATCAAAATATGCGAAGTTCCAGATTCGAACACTTGTGTCGTAATGTACTATTTGCATTTCCATAATGCATTCTACCATTCTACCTATGTTTCCAATTTTCGCTACCTTATGCAAATGAGAGATTGCTTTCAGCGCTAGTATTAGGTTACCCCTATCAAAGAGAATAGGGGGCATTAGTAGTTAACTAGCTGCTTTTAGATTTACGGAGTCTTCAAAAGTGACTATATTTTCGCACATTTTACTTTAAAATGCTCAAGTTAGGGGTTCTCATAGGATTAATAGTTTAGTTATTCGTTAAGGATACGCCTTGCTAAAGATGCGCCGAAAGCATTATACAAGTAAAATGCGAACTTTTTCCAATTTAATGTGCTACACAAAAAGTTTGAGGATTTTGAGTAAAAAAATGACAAAAGTTGAGTTTTCACCAAAAATTGCAAAAAATAACACTTTTTCATGTAGAATAACTTTTGTAGATATTAAAATATTGATGTAAAATTTTAGAAATATTCTTTTATCACCAAAAATTGTAAAAACTCTCAATGTATAAGCGATTTTATGATTTTGGGCTGTTGACTTCATGTAAAATATCCCATATGTATATTGGAATAAAGTAATTGTCAAATAAATGGATTATTCAATCGCGTCACAATGAACCGAAGAATTAAGCTTGAGGAGAGGAAGTTAAGTATCATGAATTGGCAATTTTTTTTTTTACATTTTTCAGTTCAAGCTTTATTTTGCAAGG
>UXGD01006125.1:0-13097 GCA_900474315.1 Torymus auratus
ATTTGAAGATAAAAAATCCAAGGTTTTTCCGATTTTCAAAAAAATGGACTTATGTCGTTATGCCTCGGAGCCACAGAACTATATGTTCACTATTTTTATTATTTTTGTTATTATAACGTCCTTTTTTGGATGTTGGATGTAGCATGGAAATCAGTGGTAGACATCGGACAACAAACTTTAAACTTTCCAATATTTCCATGCTACATGCCACATTCTTAGTTTTCAAAGTCTCGAATAACAGCTGATATACTCGATCCTGTCGATTCGATCAATCTACTGCGCAACAATTCTCGACTGCGCATCGCTCCAACTTGCGATTTCAAAACTTTATTATTTGTAGCAGATTGACGCATCATATATATAGAACACATAAGACAAGAGTGAGAGAGACCTCCGCGGAAAAAGCGAGACGAGCAGAACATCATGTAAATGGCGTTGAAAACTGTGTGACCGTGTCGGGTGTCGGTGTGCGCTGTTGTATATATAACACGACAATAATTGATAACAAAGCCATCTCTCAAGAGAGTGAAAGTGCCTGCGCAAGTATACACATATATGCACAGTATTAGTGGTGGTATAGTATAGTGTGCTGAGCTATAGCGACTGTGACAGTGTCACGGCGTCGAATAAGTAGTGGCCAGTGTATACATCATAAGCGGTATACACATCGTAGTATGCGGTGTACAAACAGCCGTCGAGCGAATCGTTTGAGCGCGCTCCCAGTGTGTATACACAGTCCGCATTAAATTGATAGTGTGCGTGCCCGCGGAAAAGTACCGCCGTCTGCTAGGAGCGCGTGAAGATGGCCCACTGGTTCCACCGCAACCTCCTCAAGGCGACGACCAGCCACAAGTTCGAGCTCAAGCACAGCGATCCCACGGACGCAACGCGAAAGCTCTGCAAGTCAGTCTCTCAGGAATTCTATTTGTTTGCTTTTTTTCATAGGCGTCCTTGGTTACTGTTACTGATTGGCTTGATTGATTGTTTTAGCGATCTGAGGACTTGTCGCACTCGACTGCTGGATCTTATCAAGAATCCCAACAATACCAGCACTTCGGTGGAGCCTGCATTTGTGTCCTATTTGGCCTTACTCTATGGGTTCATGTGGGAGGTGGTTCCTGGGAGCGATGAGGACAAGCCTGCCGGAAGACCAGATGCAAGCAAGCTCCGAAATGCATTTGTCTTCAAGTGGACGCATACTCTGCTTGGGCCAGGCACTGTGTAAGAAGTTTTCTTGCTACAACTGAATTTAGCTGTTGAAAAATACTGTGCGGAGATCCTAAAAGTAAAAAGTGGATGTGTATTATCAATAAGGAAATAAGTTGTAATATTTCAAGATAAGATAGTATTACTTTACCAAGGCTTTATTGTTCTGTATGATCTTCTAATATAAATACAAAAAATCTTGTACAATTAAAATTCAATTAGTTTTTTCAAGGTCAATGTTGGAACTGTGCTATTTTATGGCCTATAAATTTTCAGATTATATATTTATTTAACTACTTTCAGTATAACTATCAATACATTTTGTAATATCTTTTGTTTTTAGTTCCTTTGCTGATTCTATTTATGAAGCAGCAAATATGAGTATGAATCTTGGTTTGTGGTTCATGAAGCATGCAGCAATGATTGCAGCAAAAACTGAGTACGTTGATGTAGTATAAAACATCATACATTAAAGATCATTGACTATTTCAGATTAATGTGTACTGTTTGTTTTAGCATTACTATGAATGAAGCAAAAGAGGTGCATAGTATGTTAAGAAGGGCTGCTGGAGTATTCACTTTTGTACAAACTGAATTTTTACCCCAACTGTCGAATCCACCACCACTAGGCAGTGATTTAGATCCTCGTGTAATAAATGCCTATGTCAATCAATGTACTGCTGAAGCTCAAGAAGGTTAAAATTTATTTTGAATAATTATCTATTTTAACAGAAATTTCAGTAATGCAAAGTTGTTATACTAATTTACAGTGACTGTTGCTAGAGCTGTAGAACTGAAACACAATGCTAGCTTAATATCAGCCTTAGCTAATGAAACTAGCAAACTCTTCTTAGATGCTGCAAATACTTTGCGTCCATTTAAACCTGAAATTTCGGGACAATGGATTAAATATCTCGAGCTTAAATCAATGTTCTATCAATCATACGTGAGTAGAAATCAATAAAATGAGATTATATATATTTAAAAAGTTTTTACTTACTTTTTTCCTTCCAATATAGGCTTATAATTATTGTGGAGAAAATTTATTAGCAATGGATAAATGTGGTGAAGCAATAAGAGCTTTAAAAGAAAGTGAAGCATGCTTAAATAAAGCAAAAGCTCTCTGTCAAGAATATGGTAAAACCCATGGGCCAGCACCACGTGTAAAACCAGATCAACATGCTGTATTTAGACGTTTGGCGCCAATTGTACAACGTACACTTGATAAATGTGAACGCGAAAATGGTTTAATGTAAGAAAATTTCTTGTTTTAACTTAGCTCTTTTACCATCAGAGTTGCAAATTAACCTCGTTTTTAATATTTTTTTAGATATCATCAGGGTGTTCCTCAAGAAGTACCTGCACTAGATACTAAAGCAACTTATGGTCTAGTTAGTCCTATTGACTTTCAGATGCCTGTTCCTAATTCTTTATGGAACTTGGGCATCTATAAAACATTAACAGGTGTTGGTAGCGCTAAAGTAGGCAAAGAACAAGATTTGCCACCAGTAAAGGAAGAGGAAATACCTCAGAATAATAAAGATCCTAAAAATGAAAGTGGTTGCTCTTTGCAGTGAAAAAGTACACTTTACTATTGATATTAAAAAAAGAAAAAAAAATGGTTCTAAACCATATTAATGCGCAAAGCTTTTACAAATAAATGTTTTACTAATTTTGTGACTGCATTTTGGATAATGGCATAATGGTGCAAATATCATTTGCAATGCTGAGATTCTGATATTAGTATTATTGGACCTAGTCAGTATATTGTTTATATTCTATCTATATCTATTTTAACAGAATGAAATTCGAAAATTGTTAAGATATTAGATAAAATTATAAATGATTGAAAAAGTGTTAAGATCGTTTTGAAAGTATATTCTTTTACGTGCATTTGTATTTAAATTCCTTGTTAATTTTGTAAAAAAAATTTTAATTTTTTTTTTTTTCAGATTTATTTTGTTAATATCAAACATTAAGCATAATGTTTACTCCAAATAAAAATCAGAGAATATTTTAATTATTGACCACTGTATCAGTAAACTTAGACGATTATTACTTATACATAATAAGTATATTTGTAATTACAGTAATTTGAATAAACAAACTATAATTTTTATTTCATAATGTATAATATTTTATTTACTAGCCTTATCAATTATCATAAAAACTCTCAATTACATATAATAAATCAAGAATAACAAAAAAAATAAAAAAAACAAGATAAATATACACCAATTATGCAGGGATGATTTAATTGGAGTGCGCAAGTAAATTTCTACGTTATCGGTGCATTAATTTTATTTTTTTTTTTTTTTTAGAAAAAAACACTTGCAAAAAATCTAATTGATGAAATCATTCGAAAATTTAGTGGGATATGGGTTTATACTATTGCCAAGGGCTTAAAGGTGCCGATAAAGTAGGGATCTACAGCTGTATGGACCTACAACGCCAACTTCTTTGCTTTGAGATTCTGCTTTTTCAAAGCTATCTTACTATATACTTATATTATTTCGTGACATACTATCAATCTATCATTCCTACTGATGTTGACGTACTTTTATTCCAAATTGTGGAAGCACGCGGGGGCGCGGAATTCGTGAAATTCTGAGCATGATCCTGAGGGTGCAATCACGTATGCGTTCCGAAAAATTCAACGGAACAATTTTTCGAAACGTACGTGGTTGCACCCTGACAATCCTGACCTCATGACCTGACACATTGAAACTTTGTGACAGTCAAAATTCCATTAGTTTGGCATGTGGCGTCAGCTGGTGATGCTTGTATTTTAATTTTTGAAAATTTATTTATTACATATTTATTTTGAGAAAATCTATAAAAATGGTTGTTTTTTTTACGAGCGACGGTAAGTTTTATTAAACATTTTATACAGTTATTTCTATTTACAATTTACGGTGAATTATTTTTTAAATTCGATAAAAATATACACCATTAAGATTTTAAGGTTAGGCTAACAATTTTGTAAATAATATATTTAACAGTCTGTAACAAATATATTATTTTTCAGTTGTGCAACCTCCAGTCACATTGTTTATGGGAGTAGATAAATATGAAAGTAAGTTTAATAACTAATTTTTTAGCAATTTCGATTAGGTTATTTTTGTATGATTGGTAATCATAAACTCTATTTTTTTTTGTTTATTTAATTAAAAATATGGGTTTCTCAGAATAATTATCTATTTTTATAGATGAAGACCTCATTAAATGGGGGTGGCCAGAAGATGTTTGGTTTCACGTAGATAAATATTCATCAGCTCATGTTTATCTTAGACTGCAGTATGTAAGTATCCCTATATAATAAATTTACTCGTAATCAATTTTTATTTTTAAATGTACTAAATAATCATCATCAAAAAATTATTCAGGGTCAAACAATTGATGACATACCAAGTGCAGTTTTAGAAGATGCAGCTCAACTAGTCAAAGCTAACAGCATCGAAGGAAACAAAATGAATGATATCGATGTTGTGTACACAATGTGGGCTAATCTTAAGAAAACACAAGGCATGGATGTTGGACAAGTAGGTTTTCACAAAGAAAAGGAAGTCCGTAAAATTCATGTTGCCAAACGTTTGAATCCAATAGTCAATCGTTTAAATAAAACTAAAAGGTCTGAAGAAGTGAACTTTAGAGCAGAGAAAGAGCAAAGAGACAGAGGTGAAAGAGAAGATAAAAAGAAGCTTGTTAGAGAACAAAAAGAAAAAGAAAAGGCAGAGGAAAAAAAGCGACAAGATGAAGCAGAAATGAGGTAAATTATTTTGTTTTTCATTAAAATCATTGATCATTGATTTTCAGTAAGCCTAATAGTTTACACTATGTATATTAAATATAATGCATCCTAATTAAAATATTTATTTTATTCACAGGAGCTACAACTCATTGTTCAGTTCTAGTAGTATGACATCTAATACAGAAAACACTGGATATGATTCAGATGACTTCATGTGATGAAATTGTTTCAAGTGTCATATTTAATGTTAAAATTTACAATCAAAATTTTTTAATTTCTTATTCATTCAAAACTTAATTTTTTCTCTTTGTACATCAACAGTACAGAAATATAGTAGGTAGTAAACAAAATAATTGTTATCAGATTCTTGTTTAATTTGTACGTTATATGAATTAATGGCTAAGTAATAACAATGTATTATAAAAATAATTTACAAATTTAATTTTGTAAGAAAGGTACATGTAGTTTATAAGTTATATTACAGTAATTCAATATTTACTGTTTTTAAAGCATCAACAACCCATGTAGGGTAATCTTTTTCAGGATAAACTTTTAGCATATATTCTTGAACGTACTTAGGAAACCTCTTTTCCACAATACTTTCACGAATTTCTCTCATAAGTCTCATTTGGAATGCAATATTATGAACTGTTAATATGTGACAAGCCACAGTCTCAATAGTGACAATTTGATGGATATATGCACGATTATAAGTTTTACAAGTGCTACATGTGCATGTTTCATCAATGGGTCTTTTGTCAACACTGTATTGACCTTGTTTCAAATTTAATTGCCCAGTGTGTATTAATGCACATCCAAATCTCTGAAATGTAAAACAATATAAAACCATCAAAATAAAATATACTTTCTCCAGCCAATAGTTTTATTAAAAAGTCCTTTGAAAATATCTTTTATAGAATTTTAAATATACTCACAGCAGTTCTTGAGGGAAAGACACAGTCATACATATCAACCCCTAATGCACTGCAAACAACTAAATCCACAGCAAAACCAACTCCCATTAAGTACCTTGGCTTATTTTTGGGTAAAATATCAGTTGAAAGGTGAACCATCTTCCAAAAGTCATGTTTACTCTCTCCACCACTAAAAGTATTTTATATCACTCATCAAATCTAATAATCTTTAGAATTATAGAACTGAAAGAAATATTGACATCTATGTCAAATGCTTACCTTAAACCACCTATTGCATATCCATTCACTTTACGCTCTATTAACTGTTTAGCTGACTCAGTTCTCAATTTTGGATCTAGTCCTCCTTGTACTATGGGAAAAATACTTTGGTCTTTTGGTCTTTGATGAGCTGTTAGGCACCTATCTACCCATCTGGTGGTTCTGGAAAAATAAATTTAAATAAAAAACATATTTTATACATTCAATTAAAAGCTTTAAAATATTCATTTACCTATGCATTGCTTCTTCCACTCTAGGACCAGTAGTTGTACTATGTACAACATCATCCAGTTGCATAATAATATCAGCCCCAATGGAATTTTGTATTTGAATAGATCTTTCAGGTGTCAGCATGCATTCAGAATCTAAAAATTCAACTCTGTTGTTAAATAATACTAATTTCTTTTTATATTCTATCTGTAATAGTTATTTATAGCTTAGAAAAAATACCATCAAAGGGACTTCTAAAATTGACTCCTTCCTCTGTGATGTGTGCAAGTTTCAGTAATGAAACCATTTGGAAACCACCAGAGTCAGTTAGCAAAGCTCGCTTCCAATTCATAAATTTGTGCAAGCCACCAGCTTTATCAAGTACTTCTGGACCCTACCATAACATATAATAAAAGTAAATGTACTCTTGCCGTAAAGTAATAAATAAAAAATACTTTTAAGAATATATACATACAGGTCTGTTGCCAAGGTGATATGTGTTTCCCAGAATAATCTGACAATCTAATGCTTCCAACTGCTCTGGAAGCAGTCCCTTTAAAGTGCCCTACAATGTACACATACGCACAGGTTATTACATAAATAAAAAAAATGGGTACACAATTTATGATCAACCTAGAAACTAAAATTCGCCTCCAAACCTTACAACACTATAAAAAAATCATTTATTAATAAAAAAAAGGACTCACTTGCGTGCCCACGGGCATGAACACCGGGGTATCCACGTGGTGATGCCTGAGCCGCATGTGGCCTACACGGGCCTTCGTCACCGGGCACTCGGCCCGCACCTCAAACGTCAACGGCAGGCTACTCTCCTCCTCCGTTAGGCCCGTCATCGTTTCGGCGACCGCGAAATTCCTTCTATGGACGGAATGTATAATAACAAGCGTTCGAATTTTCGAAAGCAGTTGATGACAGGAGCAGTAGGAAAGCGGTTGATACCACAACATTGGCGTCACGTGACCTGACCAGTAGAACGTATAACAGAGAGCAGAGCTTGAACGCAGGCAACTGCGGCGACCGGCGAGGGTGTTGAACGCGGACCGCCGGAAGAGGGAGAGAGAGCAAGTAAAAGAGAAAGATAAAAAATAAACATAGGTAGCGGAGAGAGAAGAGAGAACAGATTCGCGTTGTTTTGCCAAGATTGCAAAGTTGTCGTGCGTTTGCGTGTTGTGGCTGAAACGAGGTGCGTGCAACGCGGTCGAGTTTATGTGTGTTGTTGCAGTTGTTATTGTTGTTTGTTATTACGGAGTAAAAAGATTGTTAAGAGATAGAGAGAAATTTGTAAATAATAGTTTATGAATTTTTTGGTTTAGATGAGTGTATATGTTTCTGAGGATCAGGCAGTTGTATGTGGGGTAGGTAAATGTTTACATTCATGTTTCTGTTAGCCTATTCTTGTATGATTCATATATTAAATTGAGATTTTAATTTTATTCATGATTAGAATTTAAAAATGTCTATAAAGTTGTTAGTAAAAAGAAAATGGTTTCTAAAACTTTTCCTATTCCTTATTATGTACAAAAAGCTTCTTGAAGAGTAGGAAAAAACTGAAATAATGAATTAAATTTCTCAAAAAATTTTATATCAAAAGTAAAAAATCATATATAAGCTTACAAAGAGTAATCTATGTACAACTAGCGAAAAATGCAAAATACAATTATGACTCCTATTCCTGCTGCCAGAAGGGTATACTTAATTTTCTTGCTATTAACGCTAGTCTTTCGTTTTGATGTCTTAGTCTGAAAAAAAAAGAATTATTTTATTTACCAGGAAACAAAGACATTTCTAATCTTTTTCTAGTAAATTATGTAAACCAACCTGTAATTTTATAACAGCTCTTTCTAGTTCTTCTCCGTTTTGGAGCACGCTTTTGCATGCTATGGAAAGTGCTTCAGAAATCTTCATGTTTTTGTCTTTTTCAATAAAATAATCTTCTCTGTTTTGTGACAATTGAATATTATTATATTTGAGATATATAAGAACAGCTTTCATCTCCTTGTGTGTATTTTTTATTATTTTAACCGCATCGGATATACTAAAAATAATTCTTACAATTATTATATGAATGACTAGTGTAAGGAAATATTAAAAAAAAATTTTAATTAATACCCTGGTTTTGGTAGATTTTTATCATATTTCCTCTGTAAGCTCTGTTTTAACTTATGAAATGACTCGTAATCAAACTCTTCGCCTACCTCTGTAAAAACGATAATATTTATAAACATAAATTACATAACATAATAATAAATATTTACCTAAAGTAGCCAAATCTTCGTCCGTTAATTTTCTCAAATCATCTAGGTTTATCCTTCGCTTTTTGAATCCTTTGAGGTTAGTACAGTTCAAGCCGGTTAAAAGCGCCTCGGTTTCTTGTGTAAACCCTAAGGAATCATAATTAGCTCTATACGCCATTATCAGCTTCTTTAATTATATTAAATGTAGCTAACGATATTTTCGCACGATTTTCGTGACACACCACTTGCGCGCGTTTTTCACGTGCTATTGTCCATTAATTGTAAACAAAACAAATGCTTGCGCTTCCATTGTCGCGCGGTTTGCATGTGGCGCTGCGGTCTGATAAGAATATGCATGTGCGAGGAGGATATGCGAGTTCGCAGTCCGCAGTAGTTGATATTGAAGGACAAAAAAAGACGAAGTTTGAAAACTGCGCAAATTAACCGTAGGTATATGAATAAGAACGGATTTTTATTCTCAACATAAGTCGTTTTTGCGGGATTATATTAAAAATTATCAAACAATAACTATTTATTCGTTTATTCGAAATTTTAAATCTTTATAAAATAACAGTAATTTATTACAGGATTTTTTGCTTTTGAATTTTTCAGGTGGCCTGAATATAATATGAATTTGATATTTTTTACCGCCTTCGTAGAATCAGTGTGAATAAGTAAAGTCCATGCGGCAAAGTGCAATCTTGTAGCTATATATAGTCATAGTGTATATACTTGAAGAGAATTTTTAAAATCGTTTTAATATTGTAAAAATGGCAGCAGAGGCGGAAACAAAAAAGTAAGATTTTATTTTTAATCAAAGCTTTCCATATAGAACTACAAAATATTTTTTGTTTTTCAGAAAACCGATCAAACGCCCTATCCGCGATTTGTACCGCAGGATCGGCGGAGTGCCGCTTCCATGCGGGCCCCAAAATTTAGGTAAATATATATTTTTAACATTTGTAAGTCATATGAAAAAAGGCCACTACTTACCCGAAAAATTTGTTGACACGACTTTTTTTCAGTTTTACATTTTATTTTCTTTTTTTTTTCTAAATTTTACATTACTTATTTTGAAAAACATATATTACACTGATTAACGGCTTTATTCAAATTAGACCAATTAGCTAGTTGATATTCAAGAAACGTCGAAAATTGAATAACAAAAAAAAATAAATAATTAACTTGAACTCCGTACACCAAAACATTCACAGTGCACTTCCTGCGAAGCCGCGAGGCCTCGGGTTCGTTGCGCACGCGCGACCCGATGTTTGCGCACGTTTTCCGCGACCTGGACATCGTGCGCTCACTTCGCGGCCACATTACACCGGTCATACAGCTCCTCTATGACGCGAAGTGCATCCACTACGTCACCCTCAGCAAGGACGGCTACATCAAGCTATGGAGGGTGTGGGATGGCCGTCTCCTCGGCGTCTACCGCACCGACGTCGAGGATATCTGTGATATTGCCCTCAGCCGTGACGACAGATTACTCATCGGCGTCAGCGATTGCGGCATCGCTATCTGGGACTTCAGGACGAGGGAACTGGTATACGCGAGCGAAAATTTTTTAGCGTTAATTTTTGTTTTAATCATCTTAAGTAACGACTTTTTTTTCTTTCAGTTGGCGGTAGTCCATCACATAGAAAGCGTGTCGCGCATCTTCTTCATGGCGAAGCCCAAGCGCGAGGCCAAGCATTTTGTCTTCGTCACGAAGGAGGCCGTCGTAAAATTCTTTGAGTACAAAGACCTCTGCGCCAAGAGAGCTGTTAAACTCTAGTAAATACGTATTATATACCCTTTTTCTAACGTAATTGCGAATGGCATATATCAGTATTCACGTTACAAAAAAACTCTCTATATATTCTCTTCCTCAGTTATCTGCGAACGATGCCGACTGTATTCTCCGAGTCGAGTACGGGCGAGCTCAGGGGCATGACCGCGGTAACACAACTGAGTCCGTGCGGTACGTACCTCTTCGTCGGCCTGCGGCATGTGCGCGTCTTCGCACTGGATCCGATTACCGGCCCGCACATCATACTGAACGTCGAGATGTGCAAAGACACGTTCGTCACTGCCATGAGCTGGTCAAACGCAGGCGATCGATTCCTCATAACGACGAGCACCGAGACGACGACGACGAGTAACGAGGCGGCGAGTAACCTCGTGGCGACGAATAACGAAGCAACCGAACTCTGGAACTACTCCACCGATGGCCTTTACGTTGATAGGAAGTCTCTCGATTTGTCCCCTTTTAAACGAGAAAACAATAGGTTGGTATCAAACAGTTCGTGGTCAGATTTATTGTGCCGATCGGTGTTACGTTTTGAGAATGGGGTAAGATTTTTTAATGGCTTTTATATGAACATTGATATATCTAATACTTATTTAATAATCGAAAGACTATTTTATACTTATTTCAATTGTAGTGATCGAATATTTTATAATATGTTCTCATAGCTATTTCTATGTCGATATAATTTGTCAATTTTCATAGTTATCGAAATTTTAGTATTTTTCATTATTTCTGTTTTGTTTTTTTATTTTTATTAATTATAATAAAAAAAAACCGCTGCTAATTCATTGGCACATAGCTTCCTCAAACTAATTTATCAATTCCTTCTTTTTATACTTTTTTATAAAATGATTTTTTTTTCTCAAAAACAAAAAGAAAAAATTTATTGAAATTTTAACTAAATATAGTTTTTAATAAGTCGATTTTTCAAATAATCTCTGAAAAAAAGGATTCGAAAATATGTCAAAATAATTAGCTTCTTAAAATCTTTCTAGACAATAAATGAAGATTTAATTTTCAGCGTTCTAACTTTTTATACAAACAGTCCAAAAAAAATGTGAAAACACCATTTCCGATAGTTTGAAGCCTCCTCTTTCGAATACCGTAGCCAGAATAAATTGGCCTAAGACTTCACTAAAAAAAAGTTTATTGCAAAAAACCCGAAATTTTCATCATTTTTTTCAGAAATGTGAATTTTCAACACGATAAACTTGTACGAGATCATCGCATTTGCTATAAATCGTGGAGTTTTTATGTTCTCTTCAAAACCCTGTTGGATTTTTTTTAAATTCAAGATGGCGTCCTAAACATAGGAAAAATGTTTAAAAATGCAAACTTTGCAAAAATATCATATTATATCAAATAACGAGTTTATCAATATGCAGTTTATTTGCATCCATGAGGATTTATTTTTGCTACGTAAAATCATAGTCCGGCTACTAACGCAATGTATGTCCGATTGTCCGACTATTAGCAAAAGTGTCCGACTACTAATGAAATTGGTGTTTTTAAATCTTAGAAGTCTAATAATTATTTTAATATTATAAGGGTATTGTAAAGGAAAGTGAGTCAAAAGGTAAATAATTTTTCAAGAGAATGGCTCAATATTTTTTTTATATTATTCAATTTATTAATTTAGATTCTACCTGAAAGACAAAATGTATCCTTAAGTGTCTGACCACTAGTGTCACTACCCTAATCTCTTGAAATTTTAACCAAATATAGTCTTTAATGCGTATGATAAGTGGTGAAACTTTTAAGTCGATAAATCAGTAGTAGTGGTATTTTAGTAGCCGTGGTTCTCTCAAGTGAGACGCCGATATGCCATATCATGTACGTGTTTATACTCCAAGGGAGTGAATTTGTTTATTAGCGAAGCCTATAGATAGAGTTGGAGGCGCTACCGCCCCAACTACTGGACCTACAGTTTCAAGTGGGTTCCGAACCATGACCGAGATCTCGGTGAAAGTAAGCACATGAAAAATTCATGTTTCAGTGGTGCCGGCTTTTTCACGGGAGTGGGAACCGAACGGGGACCTTTACGTCCCGAGTCCGACGCGCTACCAAGTCGATAAATCAAGAATTATTCTCTGAGAAAACGCGATTCGAAAAGTTTAAAAACAAATTTTTAACTCTAAATATCTTTGGTCATAATGGACCGATTTTTTCGGGGAACGAACTCGATCTGATGACATATAAAAAATACATCTGTGCCAAATTTCAGGACGATGATGAGATTATTTTTACTCCAGTTATCATGCGAGATAAAAAACTTTTTTTTGTTTTCTCAATAACTAGTTGACAAAATGGATTCAAATTTTTACACATTATAGCTATTTATATTCTTCATTATCACGATTTTTTTCAAATTAATTAACCATTTAGTTTGAGAGTTATAAGCTTTAAAAATAAAAACACTCAATGTTATTATTAAAAATAAAATGAAAATTATTTTTTCAAAAAGGGAAAAATTGATATAAAAAAAATATCCAAAAAACTACATAATATTATTATTTTCCAAAAATGTTGAGAAGAAAGAAAAATTTTAAGCGCTGTCCGAAAACGATTGGTTACAAATTGAACAAATTACAGCATTACACACGTCACATGCATGCACACACACACACACACATACACACACGCACGCATGACACACACACGTGCATATTTTTTAAATTGTATACTTT
>UXGD01006126.1:0-13096 GCA_900474315.1 Torymus auratus
AAGCCTTTACAATTATAGTATACAATAAAATAGTCACTTTTTCCCCGAGAAAGGGGTCTCGGTACGAAAGGGTTAAATAAATTCTGATCATTTTTTTGGAAAAACACGTACGCCAAGCGCTCCGTATATGTTAATACTATACTCAGATTTTTTTTAATGATTCTATTGGTATTTGCATCAGATATTCACGTTTGAAAATTATGTCGGTATTTAACACCACCTTAAATAATATCGTTGCAATGTTATAACAATATTGTATAAAGATTAAATAAGAAAAAAAAATATGAAAAAATATCTTTTGGCAATATTGTCTGGTCTGTGTCAATGATTCGGAATACTTAAATAATATTGTTAAATCTTGCTAGTTTTGCTAAATAATATAGTCATAATATTGAGTAAAGATCATGTGTCTTATGGACGTAGGATATTTATACATAAACATTGACAAATTAATCACATTGAACTAAGTAAAGGACTTATTATTTGTTATATTATGTTATTAAGAAATAAACAATAAAGCTATAAAAGTATCTTACGTTTTTTGTTCAGGCTTACGAGACGCTGAGCAAGGGCAAGAAATCCTGGAGCGTACGCCTCGGTCTGTCGCGGGCCTCGCAGTCCTCGTCTCGACAGGATGTGGCGCCCTCACCCAACTCCTACCACCACAACAACCCCTACCACCACCATCATCAGCCAAATGGGGGGTGGGGCACCGTCAGTGGAGGTAGCGTGCTCGCTCAACAGATGATATACGGCGAGCCCTGGCTCTACGGCACAGTGCGTTCCCGGCCCCTACCCGCCACAGTTCATCATCAGTTACAACCCCATCATCATGGAGCCCCTGTGCTGCTGGTCTGTTCATGCCCGGATTTTCTGAGCGGCACGACTAGGGACTTTGGCAATAACTGCAGGAAGTGCGGTGGGCACAGGTTGGCGGGACTGGCGATTGGAGGCACATGTAGAATGCCCACGACGACTGTTAGGGCTCGGCCCAGTTTGGCAGGTGAGTTTGAGCTCAAGTGTTTCTAAATGTATTTCTAGAAGTTTTAATGTTATAGGGTTTTTATGAATATTTTCAGTAGGGTTATTAAAATTGTTGAAATTCTCCAAAGATATGATAAGATTTTTATGATTTCCATACCAACTGTATAAAGTTATCAAAAGAAATCGTAATATTTTGGTTGTAGATATCAAATAGACAGATATTTAACGGTTCAACGTAATGCGTTAAAATATTATTAATACAATATTCATTATTCGTAATTCGATTAGAAGCCTTTTTCTGTTTTATTGAAACTACAAATTTGTTAAAGCACTGAGTAATGATCTACACTATATAATTCTTAAATTGAGGATCGTTATTCTTAGGAAAAATTAGTACAGTTTAACCTTCTGACAGCCGGCATTTTTCCTATTGAAAAAGCGTAACTTTCTCAAAATTTTCCATATAAATGTTTCTTAAGTAATAGTATATGTGGGCCGATCATAGAATGACGCCATATGGCGTCATGCCGGCTGTCAGAAGGTTAATGGAATTAAGCTGTAAAGTGCACACCTTATTCTATTATGAACGTTTGAAAAGTGCGTTTTTCATTATAATACCGTCTTTCATAGACAAAATGAAAAAGTCGTGACCGACAAAATTATGTATCCGCTTTCCTCATACCAGTAAGAGAATTGAAGATTTTGTTCATTTAATAAGCCATTAGGTCCAATTTATTGTCGCAGAAAATCATATTTATAAAACGAAATGGACGGTCCTAAGGTCAACAACCAAGTTGATTAGTGTTCCTCTCTAGTATATTCCCCATAATACTCACACGTGTCACAAGATTAAAGATAAAATAATTACTTAATTAATGCAATGTAGTAATTTCTTTTTTAAAATTAGAAAAGAGCGCTATAATAAATCACTAAACTATTTCCACCGATATGATAAAATTAACAAAACTGGTATACGCTCGCGTATACAGATAGGCCTATAAATATCCGTATAAATTTCGGGACTTGCTCCTCTTTTCTTGCGCGCATAAATCCACAATTAGCCGTTGTTGACCGTCTCTCCAATTCATTGCATTATAACGTAAACGAGTATACACCGTAGGTAGATAGCATCCACGGATGCTAACAACAATGCACACCTGGATCGAAAGTCTTTGATTGAATTTTCACCGCGTATGTGCGCATACCCACGGTTTATACATATTGTATAAAGTAAATATTTATACTCCAGAGCATACTTATATATGTGTATAAGCGAGATACATATAACTTTCACCTCGCGCCCGAGGCGCTGCTACCGCGGCTGTCGCAAGTGGCGAGAAAAAACGGAGCCTCGTCTAATATCCGCGTTATAGCGTGATTTGCTGAAGCTGCTTGTAATCTAATCTTTATCTCTTTTCTTGGGTAAATGCTGGTGTATAGCTAAATTTTGGATAAATTGGAAACTGGTAATGATTCTCCACATATTAGTACTCTTATAATACCATTCACTTAAGTTTAATATCATCATAGTCTACCGTAACTTAGCATCAAGACAAATAAGTAATGTTTAACATTTGGAGAGTCGGGATTTGGGATTTCATAACGTCCGTAAAATTTGCCTAGATTTGTGTCTGGTATCGTGTATTAACTTTGTATAAAGTTCCTATCATGGCTCGAGCCGATACATGGGCTCGCCAATTTTCTAAAAGTAAAGAAAGGTCATACCTTCCAATTTCTCTTCATCAATGCTTCCCTTCAATTCTGGCAACAGGTATGCTGAAACCTAGTGTGGATGATCCATACGACATGATGCGACGAAATCGCCTGGTGGAGCCTCGTTCCCGTGCCCGGAGTATCTCACCGCTGAGACAGGCCAATCAGCAAAACGCTCGCAGCCAAAGCGTCGTGCGCTGCAGTCCGACGAAGGATAGAAGCGGCATAAAAGTGGCTACAGTAGAGCCCATGTCGAGGACTGAATGGTTCGACTGTAGCCCCGTGCCCAGTCTCAGTTCCGGTCCCGGGACAGGTGCCGATCGCTTGATCGACGATGGTTGCAGCCAAGTGGTGAGTAATTTATTTGTCTGAGGATTCTTCTACTTGTCCAATATATAAGTCTAATGTAGTATAGATAACTTTTTTCAATGAGACATCCTATTCTTTTAGAATATAATATAAATAAGAAATTAATATAGGACATGCTACCTATTCTAAGGTGATAAGTGAAAAATAATAATAATATTCCTCTCTTAATTACGACGGAACAGTCTGACTGCAAGGAGAGCGACTGGGCTTCGAAGAAGTCTACCTCCTCCCAAGATCTGGCAACATTGCGGTCGACCTCCGGTCGCATAGTCCGACTACCCAACCACAACAACAAATCTCGAAGCTGGCAAGCGTCCTCCTCCTCGTCCCAGTCAAAGTTGGAGGAGGACTCCAGCAGCACGACGACAACGAGCAGCGACTTGCGCAAGAGCATCCTAGAGTGTGACGTGAATCCATACCTTCTGTTAAAGAATCAGCAGCAACGCATCTCGGGCAAGGATGAGGACGACCTTAGCGATGACCTATCGGATAACGCCTTAGAACACGATTCCTCCCATCTAGGGAGTCGCAAAGCCTCCTCTTCGAACCTCTTCGATCCTTCGAAGGTCAAGTCCATCGAAAGGATACCTAACAGAAGCTCGGTAGCCGCCATCGGTGGTCAGAGAATCAGGGTGTTCAATGAATCTAGAGAACCGAGCGATGAAGAAGAGAGTCAGTCGCCAGTACTGCAGCAGACGTTGACGAGGATACCTATTCCAAAGGTATCACCCAAGAGACCGCCCAGAAAGTTGAAGGAGGCGAAGAACGCGCTTAAAAGTATACTAAAGAGGGCAGAAAAAACGCTTTCCCAACCTGAGGTAAAGCGCAAAAGCGTACTCTTCAATGTGGATAACATGATTCTGGCGCCCGAGAAGCCGGTGGATATATGCTTAGGGTATGCATTGTGCCTTACTATTGTCATTAACAGTTATTAATTTTTATAAGAGTTTTATATTTCTGCTATTTTTTTCTATACGCTATAATCAATCTTATAATAAAGTAATAGTTTTATGAAAATCTGTAGTATTATCTTAATAAGCTAACTTCGTTTTAATTGAAGATTAGTAAATAACGTTATCCAATTACCATTTTTATTTAAAGAGTGAATCATTCTTTTTTACATTGTCATAACTCATATTTTTTACAGTTCGCAAAGAAAGACGAGCAAGTCTACCGTGTCTTCTGTATCCCCAAGCGAGTCCAAAACTATTGAGATCGAGCCGATTGTCACCGAAGCTCCTATCGTACCGGAAGAGGTCCAATCTGAGCGACCTCACCGCTTCATCACGATCCCGAATATCAAAAGCTTCAAGCAGCCAAATCAACAGGACCGACCAGTGCGACAAGTGCCTGAGGCTAAAATTGTGCCGATGGTGAAGATTATGCCACCGATCGAGAAGATCAAAATCGATAAGTTCGTACCGTCAAAGAAACAACAACTGCAGGGGCAGCAACGGCTCAACCAGTCCGATCTTCATACCCAGAAAATCACCGATGACGTCGTTCAACAGGAGAAAGAGAAGAAGATCGTAGTGGAACCAGAGACGAGTGTCGACAAGCCAGAGAAGACAAAAGTTACCGAGCTGGAAGTCAAAGAAGAAAAGGACGATACGAAGATGGATTCGGGACAGCGACTCAGCGTCAAAGCCATCGCCGTTGATGAGAAGGACATGATCGACAAGTGCGAAGGTAAAGATGAATATAAGTGATTTGTATTTGTTAGTTTTATAAGTCAAAGGCGAGATTTCAATCGCTGCTGACGATTCCGGCGAGTCCTTCAGGGTATTTGTTCTGGCACAAATTTGATTTTATTTTAAATCGTCATTTCCAGTAGGAGTACTTTACTTATTTGTTCTTAAAACTTGAGTACCTTCTGATGTTTAATGCGAATAATTCAACTAAAAAGAAATGAAAAGTATTTTTCGATAACGTTACAAACGGCGTTACGCATTGATGCAAAAACTAAGATTGAAATTCACGATACAAGATTTTACTGGAATCATAAAAGTAAATTGTGCGGTAATGCTCTAGAATATTCACCGAGATAATGTGCTGTCAAAAAGAAAAGTGAAAGTTCTAAAAAAACACGATAAATTTATGTGTACGGATGATCATTTTTATTTCACTACCTCGCAGATTTCGTGGGCAGGTATTTATGTAAGCTAAATAATGTCCGATAACTTTGAAAGTCACTTATATGTAGGGCGCCTCATGCACCCAACATGGCGTATATCTCAACAACCGCTTGGATCCCTCGAGCAAAGAATTAGTTTTTGCACCGATGCATGCCAACAAGTTTCCAAGAGCAGGGGAATAAAAAGAAAAGAAAAAGAACAGCCCGCTGCCTCTTGCGACTGCTATGCTAATTCGACGGAATAAACGAACCGTTAACCGCGAGCCCGTTATCAAGGTCTTTGGACTTTTGAAAACGAAAAATCGCCTCATCGTCCAAGGATAGAAACTTATAACAGCTATGACCAATTTGTGTCTTATAATACTTTTTTTTTCAACTCCGTGTACAAAATTCTGCTTCTCATGCCTGTTTATAGTATGCGAAGTGCCCGATTTACGCATTGTGCGACCTTGGCATACAAGTAGAAAATTTTGATTTTAAATCACTAAAATCTAATAATGTAAGTACACATGAATATGAAAGGCAAATACTTTCTGAACCGAAAAACACTTTTTTTGGTAATAAGTTGTTAATCGAACACGTAGATATTGTTCAATAAGTAAAAAAGTTACTTTCGCAATTTACCAACTTTTGATTTTTCATTGGATTTTAATGTTTAACGTCTCATTTTACTCCTTGAACATTTGTCGATGATCCATCCAGGCTTGTATTATGGAACAATTAATATACACGAAGAAACATTTAATTGTTTATAATACAATACAGTATAAACTTGAACTTTATTGTGCTTAAAATGTAAAAAATATTACATGTTGCTTCATATATTATGTTAATTATTCCATAACATAAGCTTTTATGGGTCATCGACAAATGTTCAAGGAGTAAAATGAGACGTTAAACATTAAAATCGAATGAAAAATGAAAAGTTGGTAAATTGCGAAAGTAACTTTTTTACTTATTGAAGAATATCTACGTGTTCGATAAACAATTTTTTATCATAATAATTTTTTTCGGTTCGGAAAGTATTTGCCTTTAATATTCGTGTATGCTTGTATTATTATATGACATCAAAATTAAAGTGTAAACCTATTTTAAAATTTTGATAACCCCTTTAGAAGGGACTTTTTCAAGTCTATTTTCAAAATAAAGCTAAAAATGTCCAGAACTTTAGTTCTTTTAGCATTAGGGCACCTTTATTCATATTTCTATATTTAAAAATCTCCCAAAATTTCAGCCAAATCTGTAATTTGGATCCCTCACCTTCTCCTAATGAATTAAAAAAATATATTGTATAATACGCGTGGACGTAGCTGATTAAAGCACTCGTGCTTTTATCGCCCTAGCTTCACTCGGTCGACAAATAGGCAACTAGCGCCCGTGCGCAGAGTGACTTCTAATAATAAATAAAAACTCATCTTATGAAATAAAACAACGTTGATGAAATCTTTTATTAACGCTTCGATCAACTAAAAATACACTGTTTTTAACCATACTATTAAATCACGACCATTCCCTTTTTATACATCACCTGGTATCATCATCCGATTTCCCAACCCCCTTTGCATGTTTTCCATAATGCGACATCTCTAATCACCATTAACCATTTAGAAACAAACTCTCCCTTCCTGCCCTCTCCAATTTCAGAGGAAATCTCGGTATACACGCGAGCTGTCTCTTCTCAGTGTAAACATCCTCTTTGGAAGTCGCGGATATCACCTTGGGGTCAGGGTCAACAAGCTCTATATATATATATATATATATATAAATCTTACAGACGCACATGAATTAACCCATCTCTCTTGTATGTATATCTGGGTGCTAGAGGAAGCGAGAGAGACAGGACACGCGAAGAAAGTTTCGCGATGTGCAGGTCGCGTTGCTGTATTGCACAACGTTAAACTCCGAGTTATGGCGAGGAGAATAATGTATGCGTGCGCTTGCCCTCGTGGGAGCCGGATAGTGCAGCAGGGGAAAAGGGGGGGGGGAGTAAGGTTGCCTTTAGATTAGATGTTCTTTTTACTTTTTTTTGTAAAAAATGTTAGTTTCAAAGAAGCATTGAAATTTCACTATTATAGATGGAATTGAAGATAAATGTGGATAGGTATTTAAAAGAGAGTGGAAAATGTGTGTGTTCTAAATTTCAGTTATAAATTCCTTAAGTAGATGAAACCGTGAAACGTCAAGCAAATACAAAGCGATAATTTGACAGAATTGAACACTATGTCGACGGCTGAGAGGAAGAAGAACGACGTATTTCGGCGCTTTTACGGCCACTACACGGCCAGTATGCGGCGAACTACGTCGTTCTTCATCCTCGCGCCGAGATACGTAGTTACTGGTTCTTCATTCGCGCGCCGAGATACATCGTTCTTCATCCCCGCGCCGACATACGTTCTTCTTCCTCTCAGCCGTCGAAGTATGAGGAATGAAATGTTTGCTGTTATTACAAGCTCCTTATTAACCAACTATGTAAAAGAAAAATAGGTTAAATATCGCTAGTTTTGAATATTTTGTCATCAATAAACATTTATATTACACTAGTAACATAACTTTTATTCGGATACTTTATACTTGATACTTTCAATAATAACTTTGCTACAATAATATTCTCGTCGAGGTCTGAGAGCATAATTGAATCGCGAATTTATTACATCGTCCCTCGTGCCCGCAGGGTTTCCTTCGCAGTCTTTCAATCCGAAAACTAATTCCGTGTCGCTTCTTCTCACATTTGAAATCCTATAGGAGTTTATAAACTCTATTACTGCACACTTGGAAACACTTCCTTTCCCGCTCCCGCCCAACATTCAAATTTCTCGCTTAACAATCATAACCATCTGCGCGTGTCTGTACTCTTCCAACTACCTACGCCATGCATACGCGGAGGAAAGTGAGCGCGTGGGAAAAGTGCCAATCGCCTAGCAGACAATGGCGACTTACTCCTCCGTACAAGGTTCGAGCGACGCGTGCACGGGCGCCTCGATTTATCACGACGGTACGACTCTTTCTTTGCCCTTCTAATCTTACGTTACCCGAGCTATTGCTATGTGTGCGTATGTTTGCGTGCACGCAGTGTGGGCTTACATGACGCCCGTGCGTCATCGCGATGTTAGTGTGCTGAGGGAGAGAAGGAGCTCGGTTGCTTGGCTTGAAACTAGATTATGTTTTTGTATTGAAAAAAAAAACTGTATACGGTTTTTTAAAGAGAATCGGGTTTGTTAATATTATATTCTGGCTGTGATTGTCTTTAGAAATTGAGAACATTGTTATTTTACGCCTAAATCGTTACAATATTATTTTATTCAAGCATACGTTTTCTTGTGGAAAATAACTAAGGGAATGAAGAATGACACATTATCTTTATTTTATATACAACTATTTTTAACGTCTGGAAAATAGCAATAATATAAAACCTTTGAATAGTTTGGTGATAAATTACCAAGATATTTTTACCAGATATAGTAAAAAAAAAAAGGAATGATTTTGTTAGAGTATAATCTGGTCGTATTCGGGTATTGGAACGTTCCTCTTATAATGCCTTTAAACTTGTATCGATATGCAAACACTTAGGACGCGATGCGAACATTGCCTGAAGAAAAAACTTGCAGGATATCGCGCGCGCCTGGTTAACTGCATGCGATAATACAGCGATTGTCGTAAATCATCGGGTCGCCGTGGATTTTCCTTTTATTGTCTGCTGATGTAATTTATCTGGAGAATAATAATTAAAAGAAGATGTAAGTGACTCTATATGAATATAACAGTCTTTTTTACAACGAAAGACTTAGTTTTTCATTGAACTAAGTTAGCGATAGTTTTGAGATTTAAGATGAAAGATCTTCATATAAAATTCAAGTTTTTCTGATACCTAAAGGTTATTTTAAGACATGAATAAAAAAAAATAATATTCATAAGTTAAAAAATGATCAGTAATAAGTACAGTATGGAAAATGAAAAATCTAATAGGCCGATGTAAATTTTTTTTTTACCAGTAATGAACTGTTCCACTTGAAAAAGTGCCTAGAAAGAAAGTATTATTAGACTTTCATGTCATTAATTTTGAGCGAACTTTATTTTGAGTTATGAAGTGCCTCTATTAATGAGAAATCCACCTTTCTATTATGAGACTCGTGAATCCGTAAGTAAATAGTTAATTTACTAGCCACAAAAAACAAACAGCCCAGGTCTCAGCCCAGGTCTCAGCCCAGATGCTCGCTTACTATTAGTATCAGTACAACTCTATTCAGAGTACACAACTTTCCAAAGTGAATAAATTTATTTTTATAGTACCTCAAAGTATGAAAAATACACTTATTATGAAACGGAACATCCTTTATAATTCCAGAAGCATTAAAATGTTTAGATAGTAAGATTTTCATGGCACAGCTGTTTAACACGTTTATGCCGTATGCGCTTTTAAAATAAATCTGCCGCAAATATGACGTTCCTCCCTCGTAAAGGCGCGAAATCCACGAAACCGGGTCAAATCTTGAGAGAATGTATCTGCCGTCGCTTATCATCGAATAATTGAGTCATTAAAAGTCTCGTGAAGCGAACGCTTCCTGGCCAGTTATCCAAGTCAAAAAAGTCAAGTCTCACGCTCTACATCTGGTATCAGTGAATTAAGATTTATCCGGCTAGATAGAATTTAAAAAGCTTATAAAATGCCTCTTATCTGCGCCTTAAACATGTGCACAATTCATTTTACGAAGAAATCACATCTTTCTTTAGTAAGTTTATGCAATTGCACAAAGTACGAAAATCTCGGTATCTAACAAACTTAAGATATTTCAGCGCTACGATAGCTTCTTCCACTTTCACGCTTCTCCCCACCTCTCTACAAATTATTCACACAGTTTAAATAATATCGAATTTTATCTCACAAGGAGAGGGTTTAGGCTGCGGGAAACGGATTTTAGCGGGCACTGGAGAGTCGACTTCTGGTACCTAAAAATGAAGCCCAGTGCTCACATTTCCGTCCAATGGGCCCTTTTTCTTGAGATATGGGCAATTTAATCTCAAATATCTTCTATTTCGTTAAAAAATGATGTCTCTTCTATTGTGTGTCACATTGCAAATATTTATGATACAAAAACGAGAAACAAATATTATAAAAGTAGACAGTAAAAGCTCAAATTTAAGCCCTGATTCATTAAAAAAAATTTATTTTTCAAGAAGTTACAAGCAATCAAAGATAGCGTAAGAAAATGGTTCTTCATTTTAACCGATAATATGGATCGTATTTTTTAACAAATCAAGGCTTAAAATTTAACTTTTACTGTCTACTTTTATAATTTTTGTTGCTCGTTTTCGTATCATAAATATTTGCAATATGACACACAATAGAAGAGACATCATTTTTTAACGAAATAGAGAATGTTTGAGATTCAATTGCCCATATCTCAAGAAAAAGGGCTTATTGGATGAAATTGTCAACACTGGGCTTCATTTTTAGGTACCAGAAATCGACTTTCCAATGCCCGCTAAAATCCTTTTCCCGCAGGTCAGATCCTCTCCTTGTTAGTGGTGTAACAGTGAGTGAATGAGGTACAATTAAAGATGAGAACAAATATTTCGATTAATAATACCTATATATGCACTACACAATATTGTTATATACAAACGGTTATTCTTCTTTTCTGTCCAGATCTATATATATTTCCATATTTTCTAGTTTTCTGGCATTCTATAGTACATGAAATATCCACTAGGGAATCTAATTTTGTTATTTATAATACGAAATTGATATTTACCTAAATAAAAACTCACTGACCTGTTTTTCTATATGTTTACTATAAATCTAAATGACTTGATTAATGATGAAAACATTCATAGTTTAATAATCATGAAAATGACTTATTAAAATAAGTATTTGAATAACAGACTAGCAATTTAGAAATTATTGTTAAAAAATAAAGCTGAGATCCAGCAGCTATTTTTATATCCTTTCAAACAAATATATAATCTATTATTGTTTTGATTAAACCTGCAAAATAATGAAAAGTATGCAGGAGAACTAACATTATCATCGTCTTAAAGTCCCGCTATACTTTTATGACCTTGTAATCTCGAATTTAAATTTTAAAGGCAATCGAAAGTAACAACTTTCACAATGTCGTAAGTTAAAGTCTACGTGCGTGAAATCCTGAGAACGGCAGATTTTTTTCAAATGTCACGAAGATAAAAGTGTCCATTGTGCAAATTTTTCAGCTCGACTTTGGCCGAGAAATATAAACCAATTGTTCTCCCGCGCTATAATCACTCGCACTAATTACGACGACTGTCGCTGTTTGCAGTGTTGATTGTATTATAGTTACCGAAAGGAAACTTGACGTTGTTCTCGTTTTTAAAATCATAATCGACTACACATTCTATTTCTCTTGTTATGAGAAAGAACCAAGTTGACTAAATACTTTTCGCAAAGTGGAACAGTGCCTCAGATACATCTTTGCGTCGTGTAAAAATATTATGGCTTGATTGAGTTACAAATAATTTCTTTATATACCTATTTAATTAATTTCATTCAATGACTTGCTCTGTAATAGAAATAATTTTTTTTTTCTAGAAAGAGACATTTGTATAAATGTATAAATTTAAATGATTTTCACTTTGTAAAAGTTGTATACAATAGATGATTTTTTAATAGCTAATTTATCATCTAATTTCGTTTCTGGTGGGGAGTTATGTGAAAATTTCAACAAAAATAGATATTATTTATAATGTTGGCAAAACACAAGGAATCATCTTCTACAGTACACAAGAATTGATAATTTGTCAATGAACTATAATTATTTTGCAATCCTAGACAAAGCTACCAATAATAGCCTTATTAAAAAAAAAATACCATTATGCATAACAATTATCTGTAAAAGGACCCGTGACTTAAACAAAATCATCATTGAAATAAAACTTTTCTTCTATCCGGTCAAGAATCATTTAAGAAAATATGCCTTTTACGACTAACCCACAGACACGCAAAGAAAATAAGCCTCTCGCAGGGAAATTGATGAGACCATAATATCAGACTCGAGATTACCGCCTCCCGACTTGGCGATTAAACTTCTAATTACGCACATTGCCGATTCCCTCGTTACGATTATCCTCTCTGGATCTTGCATCACCGTACTTTTCTATATATACACATACATATATACGTACAAAAGAAAAGAAAAAGAAAGATCATAGCAATGACCCAGAAAGTGTCTACGATAGGGCTGGGTCTTGTGTGTCCTGCCTGTCGGCATCGGCAGTGGATACGGATTCGTATGAACTTTCTTGCGGGTCATTATTTGGCGGAAACGTCAATACTGATTTAGTATCTTTTGAAATTATACGACGTGGTTAATGAAAATCGATGATTGTGAAGTCCTGCTGTGTGTGACAATGGGATGTTTGTCATTCGGTGAACCGTGGTAAGCGATGCGTAGTTAAAGTGCAGTAATTTTAAATTATTATGTGTCTATCAATTATTTTGAGTAGCCAATCAAGTATCGTGGAGCTAATATTTCGAAAGTAAATTGCAAATCACGACGCATCAAGGCTTAATCAACTGTCGATCAAGAACAACATGTTCTTAACCACTTAGTTTTCTTGAGTTTCACATATGCGAAAGGTTTCAAACGAGTAATATCGTCGCCTGGGAGGTAAAAGGTTACACAACTTAGCGTGGCACGTAAGAAGGTTACAACTCGACTCGGCGCGTAAGAAGGTTACAACTCGCCTCGGCGCGTAAAAAGGTTACAACTTGGCTCTCCGCGTAAGAAAGTTACAACTCGGCTTCTTTGTTTTTTCTTTGGTGTTTGAGTTAAGAATAGCTGAAGAAATTGGAAGAATTCGAGCTTTCATGCATCATATAATTCTTTCCCAATGTATCTTATTTTGTGGGAAAGTGAATTTTAT
>UXGD01006127.1:0-13094 GCA_900474315.1 Torymus auratus
TAAGTTATGATTTTGAGGTTAGAATGGCATGTTGGTATGACTGGTATGATTTTAAACTCTACATATTAACAGTTAGTGTACTCAAATGTTACGTTTGAAATAAGCTAATATATTAACTATTATGAAATCCTTCTCTCAGTGTATGATTGCACTTTAGCTGCCGCAAGTTGGACGAAATTCCGTTGCAAAGTACCTGCTGCAAGTCTGCCTTTGCAATTCTTCTGCAATTCTGCTGCTGCACGCGCACGTGCAGTATTTGCGCCCTACGATTGCACTTTAGCTGCCGAAAGTCTGACATAATTCTGCTGCAAGATTCCTGCTGAAAGTCTGCCTTTGCAATTCTTCTGTAATTTTGCTGCATGCGCACGTGTGATTCGTGGACGCTACGTGAGTGCACTTTAGCTACTGCAAGTTTAATGGATTCTGCTGCAAAGTGACTGATTCTATAGCCTACTAGCAGAAATATAATAAAAATCGGAAGCAGACCACGCATGGTCTACTGTAATTGCTCTGAAAATCCGAGCGTGTGCAGCAGAATTGCGTCAGAAGTGCAATAGGTTTTCTACCAGGGTAGAATGTTGGTTAGTGTGAAACTTTTATAGCTATACCTTATATATAATATATACTATTATAAATAGATTGTCTTTATGAGATTCTCGTAAAATTATTGAAATATGTTTCATGCATTTATGGATAATGAATAATATATCCACTAATTTCAAATACGATAACAGTAAAATTTAATTGTTTTATATATTTTTAGAATATAAATGAGAAAATGTATATACGAACATATGTAAAGTATTGCGAAAAGCAAACATTTTCGAAAATAACATATTTTTATCAAATGTTATTTAATCTTATGAGCAATCAGATACCATAATCATCAAAAATAAATTCTAAATATGACTTACATTGAGTTTGTTACCCATGAGGCAATAAAAGCTTGAACAACTGAGACGTAAACTCGCGCCTCTTTTGTGTAAAAACAATCTGAAAGTGGAAAGACGATTGTTGATCAAATAAAGAAAGAAACGCGTACATCAATGTTTTCGAGAATAATATTCGCTGACGAAACGCTGCGCAAACAGTCGTCGAGTGCTTTGACTTTGACGAGACATCGCGCATGCTTAATCGGCTCACGTTCATTACACGTGCGTTTGCGTTCACTCGAAATTTGCGTATTGCAGTTGCATGTATCTTATGAATATCTATACTACCGAAGCCGAGCGTACATCGCTCATTACATAAACGTTATACAGGGCGATTCGTCATAATTGTAATTATATTATATAATTGTTCCGAGTTGAAAAGATAGTTCTTATAACCGTTCATTTAATTAGAGCTGAACCTGTGGTCGGGCATTATTTTCCAAGTCCCTAATATACCTTGCCAAGTTAAAAAGCTTCTTCGCACCCTGCTCCGGTAAGATGGCCACTCGTTCTTTACTTAATTGTAAAAATCCGCTCTGCGTAAGGTGGCAATCTCCGCAAGGCTGGCGACGGCAACTTTCTCCCTCTCCCCCGTGTTCACTGGAAAATTCGTTTGGAGCAGTAATCACCGCACCTAATGAAATCTTCGGAATTAACATTCCGTGTCTTCACTTATTTTTTTTTTCTTATTATCTTTGCTATTTCATTAAAATTGCTTTTTTGCCAGGCAACTATATACTGCTTGTAGAAAACTTTATTATTTCAAGTCCATTAAAAATGGTATAGTTTACTGAGAAAAAATATACCCCTACAATTAAAAATGATTTTTTTTTACTATGTGTACTTGAAATTTACAACTGACGTATATAATAATCTTGAAAACTTTACAATGTTGTTTTAAAAATTTTAATTAAAAAAAACTAGCTTCCCAAAACTCCTTTTTCCTCGACACCTACAATCCTGACATTGTTCCTTTTCTGCTTCATTTACCCTCATCCACTTATCCCTTGCTCCCTTTCATCTAATTTTCTCTATCTCAGTAATGACACCCTGGTTAGAAAAATTACCCAGCTTAAATTGACTTGTTTGTATTTTTTTGTCATTTACTTATACTCAGTATTTTTATTATTTTGTAAATTGAAATTTTGTAGATGAAATTTACTTCTCTCAACTACGTGAGATAATTATGCAATTTAAAAAAAATGTATTTAACAGTTTAATTAAAATTATAAAGAGGCATGCAATGTTTGAGAAATATATGTTCTATTATAATTATTGACAGTTTAAAGGACGAAATAATTTATGGAATATAAGAGTAAATTGATCCTGAGACACGTTTCATTCTCTCTCTTCCCAGCAACGATCTTCGTCATCGAGGCCCCCGCCACCCTCGCCTCTCCTTTCTTCCTTCCTCTTCATTTCCTTTTTGCCGTGCGTCGGTCTTATTCTTCCGCTTGGAGGGAAAGACAACTGCCGCACAGTTCCTCTTACCCTCGTGCGCGCCACCCCAGCAGGCGTATAAGAAGAAAGAAGAAAGGCGCCTCGCTTTCTCTCTCTCGCTCTCTACGTCGCGGAGCCTCCATTAAATTCATTAGGCCATTAGTGGCTGGTGCCGTTGCCACTGCTGCCACCGCCGCCGCCGCTGCTTCTGCTGCTGCTGCAACCCTCCAAGATGGCTACCACCCCCGGGGTCGCCTGGCAACCAAACTGCTCGAGAGGGAAGAGGAGTGAGATGGGCGCGTCGCCGCGCTGCCTGGCTCTCTCTCTCAGACTCGCTTCTCTTTCTCCCGAGCCCCGCAACGCGCGCAGTGTAATTAGATTCAACGAGCGAGCGAGCTAGCAGCGCGGGGTTAGAGGCACACCGACGGGGGTGGAAGGGAAGGCAAAGAAGAGAATACTGATGCGCGCGCGTATACCTCGTCGCGTCGCTCCGCTCTCCTACATCTTCTTCTCTTCGTCTTTCTTGCCTTTGCAGATGGAATATTCCCTTCTCTACTTTTGCACGCGGCGATTATTCATTCTATACGCGGCTGCCCTCTTCTTTGTCATGCTTCTTCCTATTGAGATTTCGACTAGCGTAAAAATTAATATTAATGCGCCGCAACTGTGAACTATGAATTTATATCTACCGGTTCCACTTTCAGTATAACCCATAAACATAAACGCGCAAATATCTATACTCTGGTAGTAAAATAGTGTATTATATATGAAAGAATCATTACTATTGCCTTAACTGTTGGCCTATTGTACAAATAATGCTTGACACGTGGAATCCTATATAATGCCTAATCAGCTACTGTAAAAACCTTGTTTCCTAGAAATTATCAGCAAAATATTTGACAATGGAAACAGCGACGTTTAGATAAACACAAAGTTCTTTATCATTTTAAAGTAATCAGTAACGAGGGATAGACGCATGAGTTGTGAAATTTCGAAAATAAAATTTGTTTACTTTTCCAACTATGTGACGACGTAACGGGAAAGGCTCTTAATTGCCTCTTATTTGTTTGATCAAAATTTTTTCATGAGAATATACAGCCCCGTTTTATTTGAGATGGTAATAAATAAAATAATCAAACACGAGAAAAAAAAATTATTATATTCCAAGAAATTTAAATTTTGTTTGGCACAATCAAGTTTGTTTTTTACAGAATTTTACTGACGATCCCCCTTTCCGCTTGTGACGTAGAAGATAAAACTGTTGTATAAAACATCTATTTTCAGTAACACTAATAAAATCGCGTTCCATCACACGTTCCTCAGCAGCTGGCAATGTATAACGACACCACAAGCACGCGAACCACTTTTTCGGCAATCCCTACATCACGCGGCTCGATGCGCGCGGGCACGCTCTAAATGAAAAGTAATGACGCCCGAAGAACTTTCAATTCGGTGCAGAGGGCTTTGCATCGGGAATACGAAATCACGCGGGCCGTCCCCCCAGTTGCGCGCGCGGCTGCCGCACATGCATATATACACACGCGGGCGACATTACGCGAATGCATTAACACTTTGCGCGCACGGCTACGTAAACTTACAGCCGCCGCCGCCGCCCGGCAGCCCATGCATAGATGCATGCAGCAACGGGAGATCGCCGTCGAGTTACTACATAATACATCGTAGCGCGATTTTCCAAGTCTTGGCTTCAGGTTTTCAAGTAGACTACTCCCTTATTCTCTACCGTTTTTTTTTGGAAGCGTGTGTACTTGCCTCTTTGCTGAGAGCTTGCGTTCTCTCTTTGATTGTGGCTTGTTATTTTTCTTATTTTTCAAAGTCTCTTCGCACATTTCGAATACTCGTTTGTCAAAATATGACTTTTTGCAGTCTTTTAAACTTGATAGTTAATTTATTAAAAATGTAAAAATTCTAGTGATCAAAATTATATAGTGATAGCGATAGTCGAGTAACCGCAATTTTCACCGTATCTCGGTGTTCTTATCAATATATAATTTTCTTTGTTGCACCGACAAAAACTCTGTGATTCTCATTTCTTCGGAGCTATTATCTCGCTTTTTTATCGTCTTTTTTTACCCGCGTCTTTTTATCTCCTACGTCTAAGCAAATAATGGCATAAGGCCATAAAACGCGAACGCATCATCTTTTCGGATATATGTGAATCAGCAGAAATTCTATGTATATAAATGGATTTTACGATATTTGTTTTACGTTTTACATATTATATATTTATCGTTTATAAGAAAAATACAAAACCTACTTACGAAATAAAATCTGCGGTTATCTTCGGTGTAGTGAAATATAGTGCGATGAGCAAGTTGCATTTTGGCGTCTTGTCGCTTATATTTAAATTTGAAATGATGTTGCATATATGCATTTGTACACATTGTTAGAGGTTTAATTTTTGCTGGTCCCTTATCACTCAGACCATCTCGAAACCTTCCTCGCCTTTCTTCCCCGCCGCGCCGTCTCTTATCAGCGTAGACATTCGTCCTCGGCGAGCCGCGAGCCAAAAAGCTCTCTACCTCTCGCACTTCTTCTTTTCACTACTTTCGTTTCTGTCTCTCTCTTTTTCGTTCAACTTTCTCGTCCTCCCTATACACACACACACATGCGTTCGCTGGCTACACATACAGACGCATATAAAAAGAAGAGGAGCTAACGTGTTTCAGATGGGGCGGTCGCCTCTTTGTGGTCGGCCGCGCGTTGCGCGCGTAAGATTGAATATAAACGCGAGAATAAGAAGTCCTTTTATGGCTCGCGCGCAAAGGGGGAGGAGGGAAAGGCGGCAGGGAGAACGAAAAAGAGAGGGAGAGAGAGAGAAGGGAAATGCTCTTACTCTAGTGAAATTGAGGGCTTTGGGAGGCAGCGCCGCGAGGGCTTAGAGATGCGGACGAATCCTTCTTCGGGTTCGTTTGCGCTCGCGCGTGGAAATGGCGCGAGCTGCTCTTTTACGACGACGATAATCATTTCCCTGTATAACCATCTCCGGCCAGGATTATTTGCCGACGGAGATCCCGGGGACCTTCCAGGCCGCCTGCGAAGAGCACACGACAAGAGGAGTGCGCGAGACTAATCACTCGCCTTGCACGGAATTGAGCCACTTTTACATATATACCGTTTAGTCTCTCAAGTTCGAAAGGGTTAGGAATGGTGTTTGTTTTAGAGAGGGATAGGTGGTACGGGCAGTGTACAGATTTTACGTCTAAACGCTCGTTAACTTACTTGTCTCCGTTTCAGGGCGCGATTACACCAAACGAAAGCGTGATCGTAAACACTTGCGGCGGGCACACGAATAAACCAATTTATTTGTCATATTAAATTAATGATTCGTTGAATAATGTTAATACTGGACGTCTTGAAATATGGAACAACCTTACTTATACGATGAATGACTACTACTTAAATGATGAAATTCGAGTTCTGAATTCATTTATCTCATAAGTCAACAAATACTGTTGAAAACCCCTATTTTCTATATTTACACTACCAATATAGTATCGCCGTATATTAAAGTATTTATTAAGTCCTGCTTTTCTTTACTTGGTCTATTTTCTTTTCTGAATTAAATATATCTAACTTTATTTCGTAAAGAATTCCAAGCCTTTTAAATCCAAAGAATATTATATGTACAGCTTCACTGAAAATTTAATAAAAGTGCTCGCAAAACCTTAAAACTATGGTAGCCAGTGGTCGTATCCTATAGTCATCCAGCTATCGCACGACAATAACAACGAAATCCACTCACCCGCAGCTCATTCAAAAACCAATACTGCGCCCGATGTCACGTCAATTTTACGAGCGAAAACGCGCGAATGGCGCGTGTCGCTCGCGCGCGCACAAATCGAGCAAGAAAACAAACGGGAGACGCGAGCTTTCTCTCTCTACGAGAGGGGAGGGAGAGGAAGCGAGCAGGAGCATGCAGGGGATTCTTAAAATACTCGCGCAAGATTCTAAATCATGGAGGCTTAGGCGCGCCGTCGTGCTCGCAAGCGCGCGCGCACGGCCAGGGATTACCTACCTTACTTCAAAGTGCCCTGCAGGTGCAGCCTCTCTGTTTCGAGAGAGCAGCTTCCTCTCTGCTGCAGCTCTCTCTCTCTCCCTCTCTCTGACAGACCGTTGAATCATGCGATGCGCGCTCTCTCTCCTTTTTATCTCTCTTCGAGAGATATTTCCCCCCGTGCGGTTGGACGTGCGCATTTTTGGACGACGAGGTCTATAGTCGCGTGCGCGCTGCGGATTAGTCGTGGTGCGCGTTCTACGTCGACGGTATATACTGCTCTCTCTCTCTCTCTCGCTCTAACGCTCATGCCTACGCGCGAATGTCCTATAAAATTTAACGGCTGGGCCGTAAAATTATTGGCAGTATCGATTTTCCCACCGGCAGATTTATATAGTGCGAATAATAATTGCAATTAAACTATAATTTGTGATTTATTGCTGCGCATGGACAAAGTGTAGTATTTCTCCTTCTTTTTTAGATCATTAATGTTTTTCGTCTTCTATGGCTATTCTCTCGTATATCATTATTATTTTGTCCAGAATTTAGCATTTTTCTTATATTTTAAAGTAACGTATAAATAAAAAGAAATAGTAAATACCATTACGAAGTCCACAGAAAGTTTAGGTAATACGAATGCAAGTAAGAGACAACAAAACGGGCTAAAATAAAAACAGGACGAAAAAAATAGAGATTACGATAGCGCGAAATACACAGAGAGCTAGCTGCTGGGGTAAGGGTAAAGGGACGCATATAATACGTTTTGAGCGGCGCGACTTGCACACAGAGGGAGGGAGAGAGAGAGAGAGAGAAAGAGATCTTGATCCTTGTATGCATAGGAAAGCGAACAACCGAGCTCCGCACTCTCGCTGATTGCCATTTGCATAGACAATCGGCCGAGCCGTGCGCACCCCAAACGGAGCAATCAACGCTGGCTTTGTAAATGTATCTAACGTGTACGGTGTATATATACGTGCCGGCGCTGCGATCATTTCTGCGCGCGCGAGTGTCGGAGAAAATCGACGAGCAAAAACACTCTTGCAAATGTGTCCTGTGTGTATTTCGGCTGGATTAGCCTGGCTCACCGGTAATAGAGAAGAATGCATCAAAAATACACTCGTATCATGCGCTCTGTGAAAAACTACCGATCTAGATTAATGTTTCGCAGCTTTTAAACAAAAAGTATATTTATATTCTAAAGCTATGCGAGTGTGTAACGTGTAGGCACAAAAAAACCTTTACAAACGATTTGACTCTACTTTGGAATTGGACACCGCCTACATCAATTATGAATCAAATGGGATTAATATTCGTTTTGTTATTTTTTGTATTTCAATGACACGAAAATTTCTTATACCATTTAAATGTAAAAAGTTCTAATAGGAAAAAGTTAATCCTGCAATAAGAAGATTCATCAAGCTCGAAGAAATTATTAAATTCATATCTACGTTATGCTTACATGACGATGAGATGTGTCGAGGAGGTAAAAAGTCGAAGACGAAGCTGATCCATGGCGCCCTCGAATCGCGCGCTTCCACACTACTCGAGGGCGCCGCCGTCGGAGAAGGCGCGCGCGTACCGCCAATAAATAACGCGCCGCCCGCAAGATCCACTCTGCGTATCCACTCTCGGCTTCTCCGGATTTTCGAGAGGAGCCGCCTTCGACGAGAAAAACTTTCTTTTTCAAATAAAAAAGATGCAGCGGGCACGACGCATCGCGAGGCGCGTTTGTTTCGGAGAGGATTATCAAGATTACGGCTGGCTTAATTTTCGGGTCCAAAAATACGTATTCGTGGTATTATTACGTTCTATAATCAAGTTCTAGTGAGTAGTTTTCTTGGTTCGAAAAAAAATAGGAAATGACGTTATAAATAAAGTAGGCGATGATAACAACGTAGCTTCTTTACGTTTTTGTTTATAATTATCTGATGTCAAAATTTTAAAGGTGAAATTATTGCAAAGTTTGTCAAAAATGTTTAAGAAATCACGTGTAATTTATTGAAATTCACTTTTATTTTTATTTTTCTATTCTATTTACAAAAAATTATATACATAGAGTTTTCGTCATATTCGTTGTAGGAAGGTTAAAACATTTCGTCGCTTGAAATGAGAAATGAATGAGTGAGTGTGTACTCACAATACAGATAAGGTCTTCGAAGATGTTGGCGCAGATACGAGGGAGATATCTTTATTACCTCTCACGGGCCGTGCGTTTAATGTTAATTGCCGTGTTTTATCTTCTTCAAACGCGTATATCCGACGAGGTATGGGTACGCGTTCGTGTACGTGAAATGCGCAGTTTGGAAAATCTCTGTGATTCACAATTAATTGGCATATTTTTCAATAAATATCAATGTCTACCGTTTATTATAACTCATTAAAAACATAATTTTCAGAAAAATTTCTTTTTTAGCCGGAAAAACAAATGGAGAACTTGAGAAAAATAAACAAGAACATCATAGTCATTTGATTTGAATTTAAAGAATCAACTATAGTTTTGACTTTAATCGTGCGATTTAAAATGAATAGGAATAGAATAACTTTGTTACAAAAATAAAACACCAGACGGAGATAACCATTTTTCATTCCAGCAAGCCAACGGAGAATTAATTTTATCGAAGCGAAAAAAAAGAATGAGAAAAGGCAATTAAAATACCGCGAGCTAGTCTCTTATGTACACAGAGGCGCAAGTAATGAATACGGATTTCGCATTCATCGGTGTGCGCGCACGGGTTCTACTCCTCTCCAGGAAACGCTCCCCCCGCAGCGCTCGCGCTATAACGAGTAACATACGGCTGCTATAATATCCCGTAATAGGTATAACATTAACGCGCAACGATATTGTAATAAAGGCGCTCGCCGCCGCGTTTACTTTGGCCCGTGGCGCGTATATAACACCGACAAAGAGAGAGAGAGAGGGTCGCCGTCGCGGCCTTTTGCGCAAACCCGAGGCTGGGGTGCATAATTTATCGTGGCTACCCTTCGCGCGTATATAATGGGATGCATTACACGCACGATGGGCTCTCGCGGCCCCCCCGAATTTCCCCGCCGCACACCACGACACGACTTTCTCCCGCGCGCCCACACTACTCTTTATTGTATTTGCACAATGGGGGATTATTGCACTTTAATCGATTTCCCGCCGCCGCCGCCGCTCGTCGTCACTTGCCCGCATGAATCGATTATGACTTCTCCGATTTCTTATGCCCCGAGGATTATGGAGTCGCGTACGTGATCGGATTAATATAGTTTTCCCGGCGTGGCTGGCAGTTTTTCTTTCTTCTTTTAAATCACGATTATATACTTTCTCACTGCAAGTTTTCTCCGCGAAAGGTGTAAAAAGAGAAAGATACTTCTAACATAGAGGAATATATGTAGAGGGCAGAGAAAGAAATAACGCTTGAAAGGTAGAATAGAATTGGTTTTATTGTGACTAGATTACAAATTGTGCCTCTCGACGTCAGATACGTCGATTAGGAACGTGTACACTTAGTAAGCGACGTAGCGCGCAACTGTTTGAAGATGGCGAACCCTTTTGGTTTATCATTCGCTTATACGTGCGTGCCGCGCTCATTCGCGTGTCTCATTCACCGGACCATGATTCGGGGATATGTAATTCGAGAGATAATTTTCTTCATTATTTTTTTAGTCATTCTGTTTTGTACGACATCGGGATCCATACAAAATATCGGTCGTTTCTTACATTCTAAACTTACATCGCTATATTTAAATTCAACCTATGGCATTGCTACCTCGCGTCGACCTCTCATAATTCACAAATCAATAACGACTACAATAAAAATTTCTCCATTTTGCACACCATTATTGCATAGCAGTTGCGCTTAAAGCTAAACAATTACAATTTTCTCAACATCTCGTGTAAATAAATGGTATAATATAGTATATATACGATAGAAAAAAAAAAACGAAAAAAGAAAAACGTCTCGTCTATATAAAAGTAGGATAGTCTCGAAAGGGTCGCGCGAGGTGAAATTTGTAGGGATACCGATTACTGTATACAACTATAATTCACTGATATATGTATTTATAGCGCACGTCTAATCGGTAATAATAACCCGTGCTCCATACACTGTACACATTTTAAAGTTATTTCACCAAGTCGTAATTAACTCACATACTTATATATCTCATCACTCTGCTGCACACATTGCCTCTCTATATACTTACGACTTGCGTCTCGCACGCAATTAGGATCTAGGAATTTTTGGTATCTGCCGAACTCGCGCGATTACTAGTTCACATATGTTATACCAGCAATCTCTTATTGTTTTATTTAACCTTTGCCGCACTTAGAGTCATTATCGTCGCGACGTAACAATTTATTTCTGGTATACATCCATCGTCTCGAATGAACGAACGTCTACTATACAGATATCTACAGGATAGTGAGTAAATCTGATCCGCCCGGGGATTCGCTCGCGCGCGTTCCTCGCCCCTATTATCGATATAATATATGTATAAATAACTCGTACTCCCCGCACACAACCCCGCCAGTTCCTATATAATTACAATATGCGTTTACAGTGACAATAAAAAGTCGGAGAATCCGGTAAGCTGTTGAAATTGAAAACTCGTCGCATTGTTCTCGCTCGGGACGGGCGGCCCTCACTGCTCGGCGCGGCCGGGCTGCTGCTGCTCCGACCAGTCGTAGATGAGCGGCGTCCAGTACCCCGCCGCCGAGGCCGCCGAGTGGTGCAGGTAGCCCGCCAGGCCCGGCGGGCCCGGCCGCTCCAGCGCGGGCGCCAGGCCCTCCTGCTCGGGCAGCCTGCGCTCCGTCGGCGCGCTCTCGTCCTCGAAGAGGTAGTCGCCCGGCGAGGCCAGCGACGAGGGCGTCGAGGAGAGCGCGGGCGAGCCGCCGGCGGAGCGCGGCCTGTGTCACTCGGGCGGCGTGCGCTGCTGCAGGTGCGCCTCCTCGCGCGCCGCCGGCTCCGGCTGCGGCTGCGGCTGGGGGCTGCCCGGAGCCCCCGCCTCGCCTCAGACCTGGGCGCGCGCCGTCGCGCTCGCGTGCTCCGGGCCCGGCGAGTGCGCCGCCGCGCCCGAGCTGGCCAGCGCGTACTGGCAGGCGCTCAGGCCGCCGCCCGAGCTGGCGCGCGAGCTCACGGGGCTGACGCTGCCGCCGCCGCTGCCCGGCGTGCCCGCGGCCGCCAGCCCGCCCGCGAAGCCCGAGTAGCCGCTGCTGTGCTGCTTGGCCTTGAGCCGCAGCGAGGCGATGCTGTTGGACATGACGTTGCAGGTCTCGACGGCGGGCGCGGCCGTGCGGTGGTGCGAGTAGACGGGCGGGCCGTAGGGGTGGTGCGGCGCCGCGGGCCCCGCGTACGGGCAGGCGGCCGAGGAGGCGGCCACGGGCGAGCCGGCGACGCCCAGGCCCGAGCCCATGCCGGGCAGCATGGCGGTGGCGGCCTGGCCGACGTGGCCGCCCGAGAGCGAGCCGGAGAGCGAGCCGGAGAGCGAGCCCGAGAGCGAGCCCGCGGCGTTGAAGCAGTTGACGGGGCTGACCTGGGCGTGGGGGTGGTGGTGGTGGTGCCCGGCCGACTGCACGACGCTGCTCAGCGGGTTCACGGGCCAGGAGAAGCTCTTGCTGTTGAGGGGCGAGGGCACCTTCGTCGCCCAGTTGTTGTACGAGTTGACGACGTTGTAGTTGTAGAGCGAGTCCGCGTCGGTGAAGGGCTGCCCGATGAAGCTGTTGAGGCCCGGGGTGCCGAAGCCGGCCTTGAAGTTCTCGGCGACGGCCGCCGCGGCGTTCAGCGCGTTGCGCTCCTTCTTCCGCCACTTGGCCCGCCGGTTCTTGAACCAGACCTGCAACACAAACAATTCATTCTTTAGTTTCTACAAACTAGTATTCAGTCGATTCAATTGCAACCCCCAGAGACAAAAGAGGAGGACGACATAAATTGCGGCTGAAATATCGCGACATCATCAATCCGCGCGATGCGCGGCTTGCGAAAATAATATGTAAAAGCCCGCGACGCTGGCAATTGTCCGTGACGATAATCGTCGCTTCTCTCCTCTCTTCTCTGATTAAAAAATTTCCATGGCCACGACCCCGTCCTTCGCTACTCTACTACTGCGCGCGACCTCTCCAGATTTATATGTATCGTCCTCGCGGCGTATTACTCACGGTAAAACCGAGGAGGGAGAAGAGAGAGAGAGAGACACCTCGGAGACAAATGGCAGAGGAAACCCCTCCGCTCTCTCTCTCTCTCTTTCTCTGCCATCCTGAAATATGACGGCGTTAATTCAAGGCGGCGCCGCGCTCACTCGCTCGATATACCCTCTCCCCTCCGGCCGTTGTGTGCGCGCGCGTGGGGTGGATAGTTACAGAGCGAAGCTTCTCTGCGCTTTTCCAAAGTAAAGTTATATTAAAACATAATTAGTCCACTAGTTTTGCTTTGAATAATCATATAAATAAACTATTTTTAGAACTCTCGAGAATTATATACTTATATAATATCCCTGCTGGAAATTCATCTATTTGAAATGCCCAAGAAGTTAGAAAATAACTAGTATAACTAGCTAATTAATCATGGCTATTGGATCGCTTACCAAAATGTAACTAAATAACATTAACTAAAAACTCATTTACTGTACTCCTTCTATGATGAATAATTTAGCAAACCTTTTACTAGCCATCTCCAGAGTAAAGAAACTGATCAGTTTTAATATCTTTAAAATACTCAAGAACTAGC
>UXGD01006128.1:0-13092 GCA_900474315.1 Torymus auratus
ATTATAAATATTGGGTATTGAAATATAGCATAGGGTGGTGACCTCAGTTGTTGGTCATCTAATTTAGTTGTCGGTCACTTTTTCTTTCAAATCACAATCTTTATTTTCTAAATAACTCTAATAGATTCTGTTCATTCCGGGATCCCACCATCCCGGTAAGGCATGTAGCGCTTTCGAGCTTTGGCGAAAAGACTGGGATCCGAGTACATATGGGCTTGCCCAGTGACTACTCACAAACTTCAATTGTAAGATGAGCTATCTCGACGTAACAGTACACACACAGCATATACATTTTATAAAATCATATAATTTAAAGTTCTAACACCGCTAATCATGTTCTAGAGCGTTTTTAAATTGTATTATTACAAAACTTCCTCTAGAAGGAAGCAAAAAGTAAACTACTTTTCAAATTACTAAATATGGAAGCGTCTTTGTTTTTAATTCTATAAATAAATTTAAAATAAGTACTGTTGTAAAGTATTGTGAATTGTAAAGATAAGCATTTATATATTACTTATCAAATATTGATTCACTAAAAACTTTGTGGATTTTATATCGTAAAAGTATTAGAATATAATCGATTCAAAAGATATTCAGGAATTAAGTTATCAGCACATAAATGATGTAATATCAGAGTCGACCAATAGATGCCACTAAAGTGCAAAGAGTTGTAAGGCACGCGATATTCTGTGATACGGGATTCCCAGATCATCGTGAAATATTAAAATTATCTGACAATGCAATAAAACATACAAAATTTTAAGTATGATGAAAAAACTTTTTTATAAAAATTAAATTAATAAAATTAATGCAATTATTTTTAAATAAAGTTCAACAATAATAATGATACTAATATTTTCCCATACTCTCATTCATTTGATCAAAGCGTCCAGAGCAGCGCTGTGAGTCATGAGATGATATACAAAAATTGATCCTTCAATCCAGTGGTTTTATTACAGACTTATAAATGAAAATATAGGAGCCAGGGAGACGCTAAAATATTGTTTTTTATGAATATTTTTGAGATATGAGGTTGCTTTTTTATATAGATTTGAAAAAATAATTACCTAATTATACTAAAATTTACTTTTCAGGCTTGCCCCCTTAAGTAACAAACATTGGGTTGCTGCAGATTTATTGTAGAAAAAACATTAAAAAAAATAATACATAAACGGCTTTTTATGTTTAAATAATCGTGTAACGTTAAATAATAAATACCTTATTATTATAAAGAAAGTTACATATAATATACAAAGAGAATTTGAGAATGTTTAACATATTTATAACTAAACGTTGTATGCAAAATTTTTTAGTATATAACCAAACAATACCTTAAAACATACTCGTTACACTTTTATTTTGAAAAAATTGCTGACACGAGTTCTAAATAAAATTATTAAAACTGATGTGACCCATATTTTCATCGTGGCATACAATTTTTTAACGAATTTTTAGAATCGCAGTTTTCAAAATTATATACTTTAAAATAACTTTGCTTGGAACTTTATGTTTTCGACGCTTTTTCAGCTTTCCTAGCTTCTTGAACTAAAATATTATGCACTATAAAATGGCGCATTAAATATACATATATTGTTCTCTATAGCTGAATTCTCTCTACCTATGTAGTTGCTTTTCAGATATTCAAGCATTTTAGATACTATACCATACACGATTTTATGCATTTTTTAAAAATAATCAGTGAATTCTTTTCAACGAGTGGGTATTATACTTCATGCTTGCCAAATTACTTGAAAAAAATTAAGAATGATACTGAATTTTAAGTGGCATTGTTTACACTCGTACCTTATCTATGTAAACATCTGAATGAAAAGTAATGATATTTCGTAATTTTCTTATTTTGAATTACACCTTCAAAAATTATATAAGATTTTCTGTATATGGGTGATTCTCAGCAAAAGTGCTAAGTTTTACGTGTAATCTCCGTGGTAGTAAATCACCCTCTTTCATTAAATACAAATAGACATCTGGAAATTTTTATTTCACTATATGATATTCTAGTAATTTGGATTTCATTCTTGTAAAAAAACGTATTTTTTGACAAAATTAAAGATTTTAATCAAATATCCACGGAGATTAGCACAGAATTTGAGCCCTTTTGCTGAGAATCACCCATATATCAACTTCAATATAAAATGTTATACTGTAAACGCAATGATTTACTTCGTAATAAAATATTTAAAAAATTGTAAACCCTTCATTATTACTACCAAATCCATCAAAATATTCTACATGAATTTTCCCAAACCACCAAGCTACTAAAAACCTTCATGAATTTATCAAAGCCCCTCGGGCATAAAAAATCCCTTCATTAATATCTTACCTCCCCATAAAAACTCGCTCACGCCCAGACACCCACGTCTCAATCCTCCGACCGCTCACTTACAGCCCAGAACCGCACAAATCTCGAAAAAAGACGAAAACCCGCTCTATCCCTCTTTCCTTTTCGTAACCCTGACATCCGAAAGTCCAGGGAACCCTGCAGTATACGTCTACCTAGTCGACGGTCGCGCGCATTCCACCTCCTTCCCACCCCCATCCGGCAATTCGCCGGCGAGTTATCAGGTGCGGTGCGGTGGCGCGGCGCGCGTGACGTCGAGGCGCGCGCGCGCGGCTCTGTCTCTCTTTCCACCCTCCCGGTGTGGATCATTGAAACGCGAGACGCCGACGTGTTCGCCTCGCGCGCGCGGACGAAGTGCCGCTATTCTCCCTCTCGGCACGTGCGCGTAGAAATTTCGCGCTCTCCCGCGCACGTGACAAGTGTAGTAGTAAGTAGTGCACGCGCGCGAGGATTATGATGATGATGATTCTTAAGTGAGTGCTGCTACTCTGTGTGTTGTTGTTTTTTACGTACACCGGAGGAGGCAATTTTTTTTTAGTAGAGCGGCTGTATCGAGCGCTTTTTTCAGTCGCGCGTCGTTGCGGATTTAGTGGTGAATTGGTTTCGGCGGGAGGTATTTTTGTGCTCGACTGTGCAGCTGGTGCGAAGAGGAGTATTGCCGAGAGCGGAGATTGAAATGGCGAGGTGACAGCTGGCGGAGGATATAATAGTGAAGTGTACGCGCGAGTGAGCGAGAGGAGAAGTGGAGAGAGAAAGAGAGTTACACGGTGCGAATTGTGTTTAGAGTTCCATTGGAGGTGCGTGCAGGAGATCGGAAGAGTAATTTGACGCTGATTTAATTTTCTGCTTTTAGTTTGCTATCATGTGCAGTTTCTAAATACTGTAGGGGGCAATTTTAATTTCAAGAGCTTACTGGCAGTGTACAACAATGTGCAGTCTGTTTCCATTGTCTCTTTATTCTTTGAAGAGGAGAAATATGGAAGTTTTTTTTTGAATTTTTTTGTTATTTTTAAAAAGAATTCTGTTCTCTATAGTTTTAGACTGAGCGAAGAGCTGTAGAGCACTTGAGAAACTGAATTAAAGCTTTACCTCAAGCATACTAGAAAATTGCATTTGAATAGCATTATAATTATCTGGTATTTTACGTTGCAAACGAAAGAATTCACTGTACAGTATTTTGAAACTGCAAAGTCATTTAATTGAATTATTCGTTTATCGCACATTTTCATATAATTGTTTTACTATGTATAAACTACATTGATAAATTTTAGAGTTATTATCAGGATATTCTATAATAAAATTAACTGTCATGATGTAAACAATAAAAGTATAATTAGAATCGTCTGATATGACGAAATGTCTCTTGATTGGCATTTTTTTATCGGCTTTCTTTTTTCGGACGCTGGCTAAATATATTTGAATGAAAGATATATCACTGACTTCCAAATTAAATTGATGATATTGATTATTGTTAAAGATGGAAATACTATAATAAGTTAATATACTATGATATGCGTAATCGCTATTTTTACACAATAAAAACAGACGATATCATCTAGTTTATTAAAAACAAGTTATGAATCAGCTTTCAACAAAACTTTCCTCTAAAACATTTCGGAATTAGTTTTTAATTAAGTTTCGGCATTTAAGCCATCTGAGCACGTAAGTAGACGTCTTCTCAAAACAAGAATTATCGGAAATCTATAATACCCCAGCATTACGTGATTCTACAATTAATCGAAAATTAGCTTTGAAGTAAGGCAGGCGAAAACTAAATAATTAAAATCGAAGTGAAATAATCTCCTAATTAATAAATTCTTCGATAAATACATTTGAGTGAAATCGACGATCACGTTAAATAATATATTATCTTTTCAAATAACAATCATTTAAATGTAATTCTAATGCTCCTAAACGAGGCTATTTATACCATTTGCATCGATATACTTATTTAAAAAAAAACTTGTGTACTACTTATAAAGATTTCTGCGATAAAAATCTTTTTCAAGTGTTGAAATTCAAAGCTTTTTCCGGCCTTGGATTTTCTTTGAAGAAAATCAAATCAAAAGCGCGCCTTAGAAATATTACTTCAGACAATGAAAAGAAAGGGTTTGTAGCATGCGCCTTTCCTTCTATTACAGAAAAATGTTTTCGAAATGAAAAAAGAGCTGCTATCAAATGAAAAGGGAAACGGTTACTAAAAGCCTAGATCTACCCGACAAGCAAACTAATCTAACGCTGTATTTTTTTCTTCTATAACTTGGTTAAAAAACATTCCAAACATATTGTTTTTTAAAGCATTCCAAGTTAAATCCTCTGCATACGAAACTTCGTGAAAAGCAGTGCTTATGGAGTGGCTTTTATTTAATACACCACTGCGTGCATGCAAATATTCCGAACAAGTTTCAAACTCTTTCAAACATTCTACCATCCTGTCCCACTTTATCAACCGCAACTGTACGATAGTTTTCACTTTACTCCCCATCTTCCGTCAATCCAAGTCCACTTTCTAAACAAAACAATGACCAAAAAAAAAAAAAAAATCAATTTTCTCTAGCTCAAAAATAGCGTTGCGACACGGGCGAATGATAATGTCCAATTAATCCGCTAACTGCATACTCAAACTCTCACATACACGTGCGATTCTCCACGTCGTGCGCAATTAATTAAATGCGCCCGCGCGCGTGCACCGCTTCATTCTAAATTATAAACTTTTTAATTAAAAGAAAAAGGCACAGTGCTCGACCGCGGGCGCTGTCAGGCCTCGGCGAAATTATTAGCTCGGCCACAATAAAAAGTATGCCGCGTCGCAATTATAGCGGGGAGCTCTGCTTCGCCGCATAACAAGGAGCAAACATCATCGCAGTAGCGCTAAGGCGCGTCGCGCGAACCGGCCGACATCACGTGCGCACATGTGCGCGAGGGAGGAGGAATAGATCGGACGACGACGACTGTATGTAAGCGTCGTTAGTGGCCCTGTGTGCTGTCTCGTAAAATTACCATCGTTAGGGAAGGGCCTGGGGATGTTTTTTGGTATATACGAGGGTGAGAAGGGGACGTAAAGAGTCGGATTTTTTGTCGTTTTTCAAGTTTGCTAAGTGGATTGAAATACATTTTGAGGATTGTTTTGCTAGGGGGTAGGTGGTTTAGAAGGTTGACAGGTTTCGACTGTTTTGGGAGGTTTCGGGCGAATGAACAGTAGGGAATTGAAGTAAAATGTACGTATAAAGTGTCAATATGGAAGAATTGATTTTTTAAATGTCATAGTTTTATGTTTGTTCGTTGAGTAAACATTCAAATAAAGAAGAGGAAAAAGGTTTTAGAAATATGATGACCGGATGAATTTTCATTTTCATCAAGACTGGAACTTCTTTGTTTTTTTTTTCTTTCAAATAGATGATCAAAACAATGAAAGTTTTCGTCCCTTTTTGTCCGTCCAAGTCCGATGAAACCTTAAAATACTATTACCTGGAAAACTTTGTTTTCAGCTTTAGGGAAGTTGCACATAATGAAGTCCAGTGAATAAACAAATCCAACTGCTCGTTAATTAAAAACTTTGAAATACTTTTCATTTCCACAATAGTTATGATATTCGCTCGGGTTATCTGATTCATTTTAATTCATTTTTATAATAGAGAATGTTGCACACTTTCCGCGTTTCGATCGTATTTCATTTGAGAAATGAGTTTTCATTACGAATATTAAAGGTGCCGCCTCTCTATCAAAGTGCGATAAAGACATTTTAAAGTTTCAATTTTGGCGAATGTCGCGTAAAAGGCCTCAAAAAGAGTCCTATATTTTTCCATTCATTAAATTCTCTTTATTCACTACTGGTAATTAAAAATTCATAAATGAAAATTTTTGTTCCCATCGTTATATGAAAGAAATATGAGAGAAGGACATTTATTGTCGTAAATACGTAAACGTAACTTTTTAATTTGCACTCTGAGAAAAAATAGCTTTTAAAAAAGATGTACTGATAATATATATAATATACTGCTATACAATTAGCAAATGTTAATTTTAAGTGCCTGTTTATAGCTTCAGAATTTGAATATCACTCGCGTGACAGTAATCGCTTGGCAACGCAAAACAATTGACACAAATTTATGACTTCCTCTTCACCCAATCATTTATCCAACTCGCAATAAAAAAATGTCAATCCGTCAACGAAAAACCGAACACACGGCACCCCCCACGTATCTTAACCATTATATGAATACTCCCGACAGTTCGTGGAACAATACACAAAAAATTGCTTAGCTGAACGAAATTTCGCCACCGACAATAAATCTCAGCCCCAACTATATACGCGCGTCATATATATATTGGCTCCACAGCGGCCGGAATAGTGTCGCTTATCACTTCTAATTTGGCGCTAACTTTGTTCCCGCACAACTATACCCGCAGTGCTACCGCGAGATATTCCCCAAAACTTCCGAATATATTACGGCTCTCCTCCCTGTGAGCTATACGAAACTCCCGCGCTCCTAATTTACCCCCTATACTTCTAAATAACAATGGGGGAGGAAAGGAAGAGTATATTCCACTCGCCGAGCTTTCTTTATGGATATTGCCGTTCATTTTTCTCTCTTTCTCTCGGCCGCGTTTCACCAAATCAATCTCTTTGAAATTCACATCCCCTTTGCACTCGGAGGCAGCTATATATACACATAGGCCTCGTCTCAGGAATCGCGTCTCGTCTACTCCCCCGGTCTCCGATTTCATCCCTCGTCCCGGGAAAATTCATTCAAACGTGATTTTTCTCTCCAGTTGCGTATCTTCCCTACACTCTCTGTATCACGCGACTGCAGCAGTTATTGGATCCTTGCGTTTCTCATAAAACTGCCATTATACATTTTTTTATTCACTGTATATACACAAACGCGTCCTGTTTTTTCCCCCTCCCGACGTAGCTGCCGCACATCGTTCTTGCGCGATATACGCAGCAATAAAAATTTTCACTCCAGCGCGACAAATCGACGAGTAATGCACACAGCGAAAGAGGCGTGCAGTATGCTAGCTGCAGTCGCGCTCTGCAAATAACGAAAATAGACTTTATCGACGCCTCTCGCACGCTTGACATGCTGCAGGCGCCTATTTTCGGGCGCCTCTCCTATCAGCGCAGTTGCACTCTTTCTCCCTCTCACTCACTCAACATACTCAATACACATACATCCATCCCGGAAAATTGGCATCGTCAAGGGTTTCTCGAGGCCCCACTCCGTCATTAAAATTCACCTCCCCGGGCGCGTCACCCCTCCGGCTGGAAAACAAAGCGCCCGGATAAAAGGAGAACACGCGAGTTTGCCGAATCACTAATGCTCGCGCGCGCGCCTCGCTCTGCTGTATACTAGCGCGAATCGATAAACGCCGGCGCACGGGTCGCCGAACTTCGGACCAATCGAATCACACCGGGAAAATATTTTGGGGCCGTCGTGGTGCCTTTCTGTGTACTTGCCTCCTCTTCCACGCGGTGCTTCTTTTTGCTCCTTCTCTCTCTCCCCCGAAGCCGCGCTAACTTTGCGAATCGAGAAAGTTGTCCGGAACTCCAGGCAACCGCGCGCGTTTAGAGGAAAGAGGAGTTTGCTCGGAAATACCGTTGCCGAATTTATTTTGTGATTCGATTGTAAGGGTGGGAGAGAGTTAGAGTTCCTTGATTTTTACGCTATACGCAGGTCTGTGGAGATCTGCGTCCAATTAAGGGCTGGAGAAATGGTTGCCTTACTATAGGGATTGGAATTTTGAGAAAAATTTAAATTCGTATTGCGCTTGACGTGGAAATTTCTTCGCGCTTGTTGGACTGCGAATTTTATCGGGACGCGCAAAAATTATGCAAATTTAATGCGGCGGGGTTATATACTTATTGGATTCACGGTGGTACAGGCTTATCCAGCATTCGGCGGAAGAAGTCAATTGGAAACATGAATTCGTACTTTCGCGGAGCGGAAATTTTATAATTTCATTAGATATCGATCGAATCCTGGAATAGAAAATTTCCTCTGCCTTTTAAGGCAGGCCTTTGTGTAGACCTTATATAACGATTAAATCAGGTGAAAAGCGCATTTTTCGCCCACGCTATATCCTTATTGCTCTAATTGATGTGATAACGTAACCTACAAAGGGTAACGAAGTTATTGGCAGGCGAAGAGCACGTTTGAGGGTAATATCATAAAAATCTTGCGAAATCACTTTAAAAAATTGTTGCTGAAAATTTGTATACCTCTCGTGTAACCGTTAGTCCGATAAGACTTCATTAATTATTACAAACATATTGCAGAACTCATTATTTCATAAAAAAAAATTGATCAAATATACATTAATTACTACAAACAATATTTTTATCATTAATTCAGACCCTTATTCGCGCACTACTCAATATCGAGACCGCGCGCTTCCCTCTAATTAACGCCAACCTATTAGGTTATCATTAATTATCTACTTTCGCGCTGCATTGTATTCGATTCAGACCGCGTATACTCGACCCTTTAATTCCTCCGCAATACGAATATATCGCGCTCTACGCTGACGAACGCATAGAAAACACGTTTCCTCTTTGCCCTCTCACACCCTGAAATCCCTGCGCTCGTAATTCTTTTACTTTCAATTTAACGCGCGACAGCGCTCAGGTCTTTATTGAATTACGCGCGTGCGGGACGCGCGTGGGGAGCTTATAATGACGATAATTTTCTTTGAAACAAGTAAAGCCCTAGTTCCAATACGCTGCTCTCTTTCTATCGATTGCAGGGGCGGAGAAGAGGACCCTCTCGCATTGATTGCCCGTTCGAACTCTACTCCTCATTACTTATTTCGCGCTGCCGGACTTGCGCACGTTATCCGACTTTTTCCGTAAATGCACTCTTTCTAGGGAAAATCTAAAGGGACAGGCGGCTGCGGCTGTGTAGATGTCCGCGTGCAAATCGATTTTGAAAAGATGATATTTTCAAACGATATCCCGTCGCATGAGTTATTCACCGGGGGTAGTTTATGTATACATTTTTTAACATCGATCCGTGAGTTGTATGTGTATGCGCGGGCTCGAGGTTTTTGCAGTCCGATTCACTTGGATACATTGTTGTGTAGATTTTCCGTTGGAATATTTATGGGGGAAAATGTTTTTTTATCGGTCTATTTAGGTATTTTTTTTAAAAGCGGCTTAGCGTGTTGTTTCTGAACAAGTGGTTCGAATGGTTGATTATTTCATCGAATTGTTTCGTTGAAAAACGGAATATTGCGAATATTGTTTAGCTGCATGTCAAAGAGATGTATTGAATTAAACTGCGCGGTTTCATAAAAGAGCGGAATCGAATTATTGTTTGTGCGATTCGGCAAGCTTAAAATAATAAACGGCTTCGTACTACTTCATCATAACTATAATGTTTATTGTTGAAACTCAATACTAATAATAGAACACGCTATTTATAAATTTAATAATTCATAAATAATAACAACTGTTGATAAGATATAAGGTAATAATTTAATTGATACATCAAAAGTAATCAATATGACTCTTTAATAATGCGGGAACATAAAAATTTATTTGATTTATGAAAAAGAAAAGCTCTTGAAGCAAATTTAATTATTCTTCTGCAATCGAGATCTTGTATTAAAAACTTTATCATCCTCGAATAATGAAAAGAAATATGTCTCGACTTATTTTAATGAATTAAACGCACTTTTGAATTTTTGCGAAAATTCACCAATATTGTGTACAGAATATAAAGTATATACGAAACTATTAAGAATTATTTTTACTACTAAAAAGTAGAACTTCAGCTGAAGAACTAAAGATTTATTAACATGAATATCGCGTATAACCTCTGAAAAATATTGAAAAATCGAGTTTATTTTTGATTCTTCTACGCGATGATTTTCATTTTCGTGGCAAAATACTCCTAAGAGTTCATAGAAGTATTCTTTAGTGCTTCTATAACATACTCAAAAGATCCGAGACGGATCGACACTTTTGGGCTAAAGTTCATCTAAAACCACTGTGCACAGTTGTCAAGACTAACAGTTATCCTACCAAAAATAATCACGTGATTCATCACGAGAATATCGTGTCAAAAATTGTGTGATTTTCACGTGAAAAATCACGTGAGGTTATCGACCAATTCATCGCGTTATGCCGGCGTAATCATGGGCGTTGCCGCCGCCTCTTTCCTGTATCATGGGAAGAAAATGGGCCTTGCCCATTTTCTTCCTTACACCAGCGGTTGATCCTCTTAAAAGTGTTATAATTGAAGAAGGAAATGGGCAAAGCCTATTTGCTCATGAATATCGCGGATAACCTCTGAAAAATATTGAAAAATCGAGTTTATTTTGGATTCTTCATAAGAAACATAAAACATAACATTTTAAAATATAATAGTTCATAAAATTCATCTTGAAGACCTTTTAAGAGAACCCTTTTAAGAGAATGGGCGGCAACGCTTTGTATATTATTATTTAAAGGAAATTGCAATAAAAATAATAGTAATAATTAAAAATAAAACACAATAGTTTATAAAATTCATCTTGAAGACCTTTTAAGAGAATCCTTTTAAGAGAACGGGCTTTGCCCATTTCCTTCTTCAATTATAACACTTTTAAGAGGATCGACCGCTGATTTAAGGAAGAAAATGGGCAAAGCCCATGATAAGAGAATAAAAAATGCATAAAATGTACAATCCAGTAATCCCTATAAAAATATATCTCAAAATATAAAAAAAAAAATCTTGTTTTTAATTGATTTGTCTTCTTAAAGTTAAATAAAAAAGACCTACTCGCGAGTTGGTAACTTTTCTAACCGGATTCTGAGATAGTACCGTCTTCCACGAAGCCGACGATTTGCGCGCAAAGATAGAAAGCAAATAGAAAATATCGTAAAGTACTGTAGCGTTCGTTCGAGTTCGAATTTCGCACTGCACAAAGAAAAGCGAATAACGGTACATGAAATATTCTCAACTACTCTTTTGGAATTCATCAGATAGCAAATTTTATAGTAACTTTTATAATCTTGGATGAATGTTACCGAAGTTGTTTCCAACTTAATTGTTTAGTTGTTAATTTGTCTAACTGATGGTTTAATTATTAAATATGTTCTATTGCAAATGCTAAGGTAACATTATTTATGCTGAGAATCTTTTTAACATACACAATTACTGTTTCAGTATAATTAAACATAATTACTTCTTGATTTCCTTATTTATTGGTTAAATTAATGTGTCATTTAACGAATAATCATTGTCAATCGATGTTCCTATAGCTTTTGAACTTAAGTATATTTTAGAGCCCATTATAGTCGATGAGAGCTATTCAATTTCGAGTCATAATTACTACGTCATTATTTTAGACATAAAATAGTACTTCAACTTATCCGGAATTATGACAAGAACATAACGTAATGATTCATCTACGTACATATAATACTTTTTAAATAAAGTTTAAACCATTCTGATTTCTCGGAATAAAATTTTTTTGACATTTCCATTTACTTCTATAATATCTTTACTCTATCAAATAAGAATATTCTCAATCTCATCAATTCGACATCAAAGAGCGATTTTATTTTACCCCTCTGGAATCGTAGTTCGACATTTTCAAACTCCATTATTTTTTTGCCTCGAAGAGTCGAATTTCAAACTCCGAGCTCTGCACTTATTCAACGACAGCCTGGGAACACTTTACACCCCAAAAACTCGGCAAACTTAAAAAAGATGTCTTACTCACGAATCGCTTACGTTTTTTCCAACAAAAGAAAGAAAGTTAAGTGTCTCTATGTAACCCCGCATTGGTATCGCCAGCATCTCACGCCAAAATATTGTCGAAAAATTTTTTTCGGATCGCAGCAGAAAAAGCGCCACATACGCATTGGGCGGATACGAAAGATTTTCAACGATCCTTTCAGCTCTCTGTTTCTTCATGCTCTAGATAAATATGGCGTAGGTGGATGCACATTTACGTGGTAGTAAGTCTCGCATATGATGCGCGGAGATAGTTCGAGGAATTTCTTGCTCCGGGGCTATGGCAAATGCCTTGCGTGTTTGTCTTCTCGACACTTACACGAAGGCACGTGTGTTTGCGGTACCCTTTGATTCGTCGAATGTTCCCTTGAACAAGCTCGCAGTCGACTTCAGCCGGCGCTGAAAAGAAAAGCTCGAAGCGACTGCTATCTGCGATTGCTGGCTTGCGCGTTTGTCTGCTCTCGATTTCTGTGTGTGTAGAACAGTTGACGTAGCTTTGCTATAGACAAAGAGGAGAAAGGTTATTTTAAAACTCATTAGTCTTCGGTCAAACAAAATAAGGGAATACAATTTTATTGTAGTTCTATCAAATGAAAAAGTTAATTATACGTAAAGATAGACATTTACACTGTCGCGAATAGAATGTCATTATGAAATTCTAATTAATGTGTCACTCATTTCAACTCTAATAACATTTCTGCAAATAGATGTCAACATATAGAATGCAATTGGACATCCAGCTACGCCGGTTCATTGGTTAGGGCAACAAGATTAGGAAATTGCAGTACGCCACGTGTCAGATGGGTTGGAAGCTTGTCGTTTATCTGACGCTAGTATATTACGGATTCTCATTTATCTTATAAATAGAAATCCAATCGCCATTTTATACGTGATTCAGTTTTTGTGTATAGCGAAATTTCTATGCACAGAGAAACATTATAAGCGATTTCCCACGTATACAGAGAGAAGAAAATCTTTATATTAAAGGAATGTCATTTACTATAAAGA
>UXGD01006129.1:0-13086 GCA_900474315.1 Torymus auratus
TTTAATTTCTTTTTTGAAACTTAGAGTAGATCAATCCTGGGCTAAATGGCTGAGATTTGAAGAGAAGAGCATTTTTTACATTTTCTTAAAAAGCAAGAAGTTGCTGTAGAAAAAATAGGCAACTTGATGGACAATGCTCAACTGCGGATTTTCATTTTATATACTATAATGAACAAGAAATAACCGGGCACCGATCGTGTGCTCGAAAAAAAATTTTCAAATCGTGATTTCGGGTTTTTTCGCAACTATGGTGGGATTTGCATATATACGTGTGAAGGATTGGCTCCAATGCATATACTATCGATCCACAAAGCGGAGTGATGGTGTATCGAGCGAGATCACACCGCGCATCACACCGATATCACACTCAATCATCCTTCACTCTCCGCGCAGGGAGATAGATCAATCACACACATACTCGCGGCATGCTCACGGACGATCGGCATCGTGACGTCACACGATGTCGTCGGCCGCGCGGATTCGTGATTATATCAAACCATCGCCAGCCGTGTTTTGATTCTGCGCTGCACCTAACTCTATATCCTATCTCATCGCGTTTCTATCTTTCTTACATTTTCGCGTGTAACAATTTTGATCAAAAGTCATTTTTACTTTTATTAAAAATATTCTATTAGGTTGATGGATTCTAGAAAATTACGATTTTGGTTTTGTATTAATATCTCTATTACTTCATTCTTAAGAATTAAATCAACAATAAAATTCGTTGGAATTAGTTAATAACAATCTATTATTAATTAACAAATAAGTATTCGCGAAATTAACTGTTTAAACTAGCTAACTAGAAAGCATATAATTTATAAATATGGAGAGTACGTAATAAATAAGAATTTCATTTCATCATTATTTAAATATTACAGGGAAATTAATCAATATGTTAGCAAAAAAAAAATGCTTCTAAATTCGTCCCAGTATTAGGACCGTTACAACTGGGTGCACTTACTTATATTGTTCATAAGCATACATTTCACATTTCGTTACTTGTCTGACTGACGAGGAAAAGGAATTTGAAGTGAATTTTGAAAATCAATTTCTGGTATCTAAAAATGAAGCCCAGGGCTTACCATTTCGTCAAATGAGACAAAACAAGCAAAAACATTATAAAAATATAAAGGAAAAGCTAAAATTTAAACTTTCTTTCGTTTAAAAATATGAATTTTTCTTGAAATGGTATGAAATTAAATATAGCGTAAGAAAATGGTTAACAATTTGCCTTCTTTTTGAATGATTGCTTGCAATTTCTTAAAATACGAATATTTTTTTGCTCGTTTTCGTATCATAAATATTTTTGAAGTTACGAGTTAATAAAAGAGTAATTTTTTAACGAAATAGAGCATGTATTTAATTAAAGAGAAAAAGTCCATTTGACGAAATTCGCGAGAACTGGGTTTCATTTCTAGATGTCATAAATAAACTTTCAACGTCCCGTCAAAATACATTTCCCCGAGGGTGTGCACTCTCTTTGTAAGTACAGTTTTGATGAACGACAGAGAATCCAGTCAGTGCAATTCGAAACATTTTTTTGTAACATGTTCCGTCAACCGAGCGAAAACCTCTTTTACTTCTCGAATACCACATGATATTTTTGATGAATTCTTACTATGAATTTTTCATATATCTCTTCCGGCGCAAATACGGGCCACGTAAACACTAACAGCGGAGAACCGCGCTCACATAACTGATGGCGTGGATCAATATAGGTACACACAGTCCGTGTCGGGAATCAAATACACCCAACATTGATTCAAATAATGCATGCGCCTGAGGGTATTATAATAACCGGGCCACTAAACACATTCAGCAGGTGATGCGCGAAATCGAGCGGAATTATCGGCGGGTCATGTGCGACTTTGAGTGCCACTGCCTCCTGCCGAGTGGCAGCTCTCTGGGTGCCGGGGACGCGACGACGAGCGAAAGCCGTTTGAACGACGCGTCGAGGAGGACAAAATTCCTGGTTTGTCTTGTTTTTATTTTAATCGTTCTTGTGGACAAATTTCGAGTGTACGGGTTGAGTACCTATCGTTCGCGGAACATATTAAGAATAGATTCTACGTGCAAGACGTATCGGCGCCTGTGTGCTTTAAGCCTCATTTACTCATATTGCTGGATGGATCGAAATAATTCGCATACTATCGAATTGTTGCATCATATTGAAATTGAATATTAAGCAGAAATTTAATTTATTTTTACAATATTATTTGTTCGATACTTTTCGAAAAACCCGTACATTATTTGAATTTCAAATTCACAGAATTAAGATATGGAAAATTTATTCCAACGGATTATCGGAGAAGTTTCAGTTGTTCAAATATTCATTGAATTGCGTTCTTTGAAATTAAAAAGTTACTCATTACATAAGTAAACAATGCATAGCTAACATCCGCGGGAAACATTTAATTACATTATCGGTGCAGAGGTCATTAAAGAAAAGAAAAAAGTTAAAAAAAAAAGAAAGCAGTTTAAAAAGTATAAATCTCGTTTTTTCAAAATAAAATTCTTCCTTTTTTAAACTGAAACGGAAACTATTACAATTCAAATATAGTCCTATTTTTGCTACTAATAAAGTTAATTATATTTATATCATTATATAAAAATTCAGCTTTTTCCTGAACCAGTTTATTTAATTACGCAAAACGGCCAGATTAACTTAAGTTCTGTCCGGATCCCCACACAGATAGATACTCAAAACATGAGATATAAACAATCTTTCATATTCGAACGCAATTAATTTTCTCGCAATTACAATTCCTCCTTGCTCTCAAATACGAAGAATCATATATAATGTTATCATCGCGCTCGACACTTTACCACCTCTACATACACACGCGCACTATACACAGTTGTGTATTTTTTAAAAAACGATTACACAAATTGTGTGTAGAATAAAAACACGAAATGTATGGTTATAATCCTATTTATTTTACATTAGCCCATACAAGTTTAGTGCAATTTTCTCCTGCCCAATCTTAATTACACAAAAGAGCCTGTTACCGATTCCGATATTGACACAAAACTTGTGTCAAAACGGGATCTCATTTTTAACTGTATACATTGTTCGACTATTTCGCGTGCACACGTGTGTAGGAGGTACGCAGCTACGCGCAATGGAACAGCCTGTACGTACAGTCGGAGGTGTACGAGGCGCAGGCGGCAATTGTCGCCGAGTGCAGGGAAGCCTCGAAGGTGCGGCTATTCGCCTTCAGACACGGGAGGACGCTGAGTCTGGAGGAATTCGAGACGCAACAGATACACGCCATGCACGAGGCGGCGGATTATCTGAGGGACCGATGGACAGCAAACGTGGCTCAGTGCGCGCGCATGTGTATGCGCGATCTAGGCAAGGGCTGGTTCGATCTCGGACAGCGCAGACACGATGTCTACGATTTCATGAAGCTCAAGAGGTTCTTCGAACTCACCCGGCAGCGAATGCAGGTAATTACGAAAGCTTCCTTACGAAATTTGTTATTGATAATTCCGATGAACAGAATTGTTTTGTGTGAATATAATATTATTATATAGTTTACTGATATATGTGAGGCTTATTTTTTCAACAACATTTTGACTAGTTGGGTATCGAGTGAACTCCCTTAATTAAATAATAAATTACGTAAAACCAAGCATCTGAGAAATAAAATATACCCTTAAGTACCTACCACCCTTTAAACAACAAGTTAATTTCAGCCTATTCGCGTTATTGTAGGCTGTGCTGCGCAGCCTCGTACTAAACTCCTCAAGGCTGTACCTGGAAACCCTAGAGGCGCCGACTCGATGCCTCGAGAGCGCTGGCGACGGCAACTTTACGTGGAAGGTGGATTTGAGAAGCGCGCAGTTCGAGCCGGCGACTCATGCCATCTTCGACATTGAAATTCAAATGAGCGGAACCGGCGCTCACTACGCCACTGATCCCAACTCCTTCGTGGTTCGTCACTGCTTATTATCTTCATATTTCTTACTCTTCGTATAATAAGAAAATCTGCATGAAATTTCTGCACACATTTCTACAAGAAATTTTTCAGAAATACCTGCAAGGAACGTCTACAAAGTTTTCGTCCAAAAGAAAATTTTCCAGACATTCCTGCATATTTTTGTTGTGTAATATCAAGTTTGTAAACAATTTGAATGAAATTTTTTTCTTTGGGTTGGAATTCTGTATAGGACAAGCTGGACGCTTTGTACACGAACGCGCTGACGCTGTGCCAACAGATCAGGCAGGTGCAGCCGCTCTTGCTGACGAATCTCAAGTTTCCGCGGGACTTGTATGTCAAGTCCGTGGACTTGAGCGAGCATCTGATTGTTGAGACGCGGGAGAGGCTACGACTCGCCTATCAACGATCCGTCCCACCGCTTCTAGCTTACGTGAGGATGTACGACGAGTACGCCGAGCTCTACGCCCTCGACGTTCGCCACTATGTCGAGTGAGTATATAGTTATTTTCGATACAAGTGCGATAAAAATGATTTTGGCACAAGTGTGGGTTCACACTTGTGCGAGAATCATTTTTATCGCACGTGTATCGAACATTATTTTTTAGCACGGCGTGCGCAAAATGCCGTTTTCCTGTGCGCTTGCGAAAGCAAGCGTGCGCAAAGTGTCCACTTTGCGCACGGAGTGTGAAAACATAATAATAGTAATGATGATGATTATACCGCGTGTATTGTTTACGGATGATTTCTATTATACCACGAGTTCATTGTTTACGGATGATTTCGAGGATGCATACGCGGGAAGCAGGTATTTAATAATAGTCGTTGAAGTCCTTTATTTTTGAAGCATAATCAATATAATGGAAAAGGTCGCCTACTCGCACAAAGCTCGTTATGTCTGTTCACAAAACAGAAGCGCCGAATAGCTAGTGAAATATTATCCACATGAATATGCACGAAAAAACATTAATTAGCTTCGCATTCGAAACATCAGTTTTGGAAGTTAATATTTTATTAATTTGATAATCCAATAGTAAGTACATTTAACAAATAGATACTAGAAGGAAACATAAGACAATTTTTTTCAGACAAATTTAGGCAATAGGTACTATGATATTGTAACAATTAAAGACAAATACTACAATAAGTTCTTTAATTTTTTGGTTTTTTATCCGATCTTAACAAAATAAAGCTTATTTTGTTTGTTAAGAAATTTCAAGGGAAGTACCGATGGGAAAATTTATGATACAAGTTACCAGTAACGAGGTTCATGCAATCAAAATCGAACTTTTCAACGAGTTTTTATTTGGAAAAAAGCTCGAAAAATATTTGCGACAAAAGTTATTGTTAACAACTTAAAAGTGAAATAAAATAGTACATTGTGTACCTAGGGTTTAAAGTGAGCCTCTTTAGACCGAGTGTGAAGTTTGCAGTACGAATCGAAGGGGAGCTAGTACGTTTTGCGAACCTCGTGCAAATATATGAGGTCAAAAGGCTCACTAGCCCTATATGCACACCATATTTTTTGTGACATACGTATTGATTTTCAGGGTATTCGATTTTCATTATTATTCGTTTTTAATTTAATATTATTCATGCATCATATTATATTTTAAAAAGCAAACGAAAGAATTTTTCCTTTCTTTTATGATTGGTTGAAATAATATTAAAAATGTTCGTAACCCGATTTATCAGAATTCTACAGCATATTTTTGATACATTTTTTCATTACACATGCGTAATCAGATCCTTTTATCTCATTTGATAAAAACCAACGTTGGTTTGAAGCTCGTCTTCTTAATAAACTAGATTCTAGAAATTTGCAAAAGGCAACCAGTTCTGCGAAAAGATACATTTACCATGCGCTCACTGACTACTGCAGGAACTACGAAAGCGAGGAGCACAGCGTGACGGAGTTAAAGGAGGAGATTCTGTCGCAATACACGGCGAAAGCCACTTTGGAGGCCGACATACCGCGTCGACTGCGCATCGGCGCTTTTAGCGTGAACGTCGATAAGTTGCGCGTCCGGCTGATCGACAAACGCCTGCAGATGGCAAATTCTTTGCTGGAGATGCATGTGCGCCGTCTGCGGACGCAAACTGAAGATTTGCTCGACGAGTTTAGGCGCATATTTCAGAGGCTGACTTTAGAGCCGATTAATGTGGAGCAATTGTTTGATCAGCGCGAGTGGATGGAGACGCTGCCCGTAGTCGTGGCGGAACACAGTGAAACGTTGCAGAAGTTGAAAATCGAATATGATATGCTCGATGCATTTTTATGGAACCTTAGTGATGATGACTTCCAGGCCAAGTGGGAGGCGGCTAAGTACCCTCGCAAGATACAGATCCAGGTAGATGAACTTGCTCACTTTGTAGTATGATAATTAAATAGCTTTAGTGACTGTTTATAAATGAATAAATAGCTATTACATGGATAAAAATGATCTTTTATAATGTCACTAATAATCTCTTGTAGAATGGTCTTACAGATCGTTGACCAAATGATTATAAATATTACATTTACACATGTCCATGCATAACACTCAAGTTTATGAAAGTATAATAAAATGTGAAATTAAACAATTTTTATAACGGATCTAATGATGCAAACTTAATAGCATTTTTATTACAAAAAAAGGTGGCTGCCACTAGAGACTAAGCTTAATAGCATTTCGATAATCAAATAAAAAGACTCAGGACTAGCATAATTCTTTTCATTTATCGGCCATAAATTCCTTTTTTAAGCCTTTACAAATATTTTTTACTGAAAGTTAGTTTAACTGATTTTATTATCTCGTAGATGGAGGAGACGCAACGAAATCTCGCGTTCCTCGAGAAGGAGACATTTTACCGGCAGCAACGGGAAGACGAATCCGAAATAGCAGACAAAATCGATATCCTCATCGGCAGCGTTACCAACGTTAGCTTGCAAAAGGATATCGGGAAAATTCAGGAAATCACGGTGGAGATTAAAAAGACGTGGAAGGCGATGAAGGAGACGCAGGAATTCGGACTACAGCTGAACGCCCGACAGAAGTTGTTCGGCGTGAAGGTCAAGCCGTTCGAGAAACTCGCAAGGCTCGTAAAGGAGTTCGAGCCGTACAAAAGTTTTTGGCTGACAGCGTACGGTTAGTCTACCCTCATGTGTGCTTTATGAGTGTACGCTCGAGAGACTTTTTACGACCAATGGATTATGAAAGTGGTTTCATGTGTTTTCTTTTTTTTTAGATTGGCTGGAGTGGCATAAAATTTGGATGGAGAACCCGTTCGCGAGCATAGATGGAAGTCAGATCGAAAGTTTGGTCGGCGATATGTATAAGACGATGGTCCGGTGCGCGAAAACTTTTCAGGATCAGCCGGGTATAAAAAGAGCTTCTCGGATTTACGTGTGTGTTGTTAAAATAACTTTTAATATTGGTTGAAAAATGTTTGTTATGATATTATAAGACTAGCAGTGAAATGATCAGAGATGCGGGTCCTAAATTTGTCTAAAACTGTAGCAGGCACTTTCTTATGACAAATAAAGAGACACGTGTCACGGGGGTTCAGTGAATGGGCCTTTCTTTACAAGATTCAAGCTATTATATGTCTAAAATGAACTATTTTGGATGGAAATGGAATTACTTTCTTTAGTTATAGCTTTTTGAATATTTCGATTATGTAAATGGACTCAAAAGTTTAAAAAAGGAGACAGAAAAAGTTTTAATTTAAGCTTGGTTTCGTTGAAAAATGTCGATTTATCAAAAAGTTACAGGCTAATGAAAAATTGAGTAAGAAAATGATTAAAAATTTCTCATTTCTTTTCAAGCCTTTACGGAGAGTTTTTGAAGCTGCCTTCTTACTCTATTTTTGATACGCCTACGTACTAAACTACACTCAAAGTAAATGGTACATACTTTTATCCATAATTTATACAGGCGGAAATAATTATCTATAAACTCTAAAATAATGCACTATACTTTTACTGTACAAAATATCACTAATAGAATATTGACATTAAACTTTAGACCTGGCGAGGCTAGCCACTGACCTCAGAAACGAAATTGACGAGTTCAAGCCGTACATTGGCATTATCCAGGCGTTGCGCAATCCCGGCATAAAGGCGCGACACTTGCGTGAGCTGACAGAGAAGACGGGAATCGAGCTATCACTGAGTCCAGACCTGACTTTCCAGAAGTTACTTGACCAGGGTGTCACGCGACACCAAGATATCATCAGGGAAGTCGCAGAGAGTGCAGCGAAGGAGCATGCGATCGAGGACGCTCTACATAAGATGATGCTCGAGTGGGATACGCTCAGGATGGAAATTTTACCGTACAAGGATACAGGCCGGTTTTTGGTTTTTCTTATTTTGTACTATTGCGATAAAAGTCGGAGAGAAATATTGCTATTACTATACTGTACATACAGTTCCTTTTATTTATTTCAAAACATAAGCAATCGTGAAAAACGGATACTCATTATATTTTTATAATCGAGTCGTATATTGTTACAATTTTTACACACATTTTTGTAAGCATGACCACTACTCATTGATATAAAAATGTAACTTCAAATAGTAGCATACCAATATATTAAAAGGAAGCGTTTCGTATACTGTATGTATTTATGTAGTCGTGTATGTTTATCGATTATCGATTACCTCACTAGGACAGACTCGGGTCTCTCGATTACGTATTCGATTTTAACTTTCGAGTATGCTTTCGGATGTAGAAATATGTAATAAGCCGCAAAATGTATTAGACCCTAAAATTCAAATTGTGGACATTTCAAGCTTTATTTTGAAAAAATCTCGAAATAAGCCTCTTCTCGTAAAGGTAACCATAAATATCTTAGAAAGTTGTCGTGCAGAATCATTTCAAAAGGAATAAATAAAACGAGAGAAACTGAGCTTCAATTTGTTCTTTTGATAAAATCGAATTTATGAAAGTTTAAAGTTGAGCAATGAAAATGCACGAAATGTGCATGAAAGCCATTTTAATGCCTCTGCTATATGGCAAGATATATCTCGTCAGATAAATAAACCTCTAATATCGCTCATTACTAGATACAACTTATTCACTTTCTGAAGCATTTATGACGCATGAATCATTAAATATTAAATTTCGGGATACGTGCGAGAGGTGATTATTTAGCTTATGTGACGTTTTTCGCACGATTGAAGCGAGTGAGAAAAGTTACATTAGCTAAAAATCATGTTATACGCACCAGTTTCGAACCGCATTTAAGACAAAGAGAGCCGAATAATCATATTGAAGTTATAATTTTAAGGTTAGAGTGGTACAGCAGCATCTTATCCATGCTCGTTGCACTAACAGGTACATACATAATGAAGATCGCGGACGAGGTACAGTTGCTGTTGGACGACCATTTGATCAATACGCAGCAAATCGGCTTTAGCCCGTTCAAGGCTGCCTTCGAGGAGGCCATCGATGACTGGTCGGCGACGCTCAAGCTCACTCAGGAAGTCGTTGAACTCTGGATCGACGTGCAGAAGTACGCAGCCCTCATTGACGGCTAACATTCGTAAACGCTGAACAAACATTAACGCGTGTATGTGTATGTGTAATAGGTTCTGGATGTACCTCGAGCCAATATTTTCCTCGGAGGACATTAGCCGGCAGCTGCCAGTCGAGGCGAAGAAGTACAACACGATGGAGCGCAACTGGCGTAGGATAATGAAGGTTGCCCACGACGATCCCCTCGTAAGGCACTCCCGTCCCCTCAGCATCGATTTCCCCACGCACGCGAACACGCGCTTACATACGATTGAGCTATAAAGCGACTGATTGTGTGTGCCCATTTAGATAATCAAGGTGTGCCCGGACAGGACTCTACTCGAATCGCTGCGCGAGTGCATGGGTCTGCTCGAGGTGGTGCAAAAGGGTTTATCCGACTACCTAGAGAGCCGACGAATGCTGTTCCCGCGTTTCTTCTTCCTCAGCGACGACGAGCTGCTGGAGATACTCGCGCAGACGCGCAACATACACGCGGTGCAGCCGCACCTGAAGAAGTGCTTTGAGAACATGAAGGAGCTGCGATTCGAGGACGACCTCACCATCACGCGCATGTACTCGGCCGAGGGCGAGGAGGTCGTACTCGAGCCGCCTGTTCGACCGGAAGGTAGCGTGGAGTACTGGCTCGGGACGGTCGAGGAGTCCATGAGGACTACGCTAAAGGCACGGATCGGGGAGGCACTCAAGACCGTGGAGACGAGGCCGAGGGGTGAGTGGGTGTTCGACTGGCCCGGGCAGGTGGCGCTGTGCGGTGGACAGACCAGCTGGACGGCCCACGTCGAGCGGGCCATAGAGACGGGCGACCTTAAGGGATACATGGACGTTATGATAGCGCAGGTAGAGATTCATTGACATACATAACGTTTTTTTCACGGCGTTTACCGAAATGGATTTGTTTTTCACAGCGTTCTAATGAACGATTTTTTTTCCACGGCGTTTTCTGAAATGGGTTTTTTTTCATGGCGTTTTCTTCATAACTGTTTTTTATGGTTCGGGACAACTTTCAATATATAAAAAATTACTATGTATTATAGTAAAAATTGCTATGTACATTGGAATTTTTACTATAAAACATAGTAATTTTTGTTATATTGATAGTCTGTCCCGACGATACTATGTATTATAGTTATTTTTAATAGATCATTTCCTCTCAGAGTACGAAATATCGTTAATTGTTGTATCTTATTCTAAGGCTTATTGTTGGTGAGCTTATCCCAGATCCTTGGCCAACCTACTTCGCTTGTGGGGCAGGTTGGCAAAAAAACTTATTTTTTTGTAAAGAAATATATTATGTAAACAGTTGGCCAACCAACCCTAGTCTCTCCTACACGTAAAAAAAACAATTAATTCGCAATCTTTCAGCTCGACGATTTGCGGACGCTGGTGCGCGGTCAGCTGACGGAGATCCAGCGACTCATGCTCGAAGCAGTGATAACGATCGAGGTTCACGCGCGCGATGTTCTGGCGACGCTTATTGCCGCGGATGTGCGCCACCCCAATGATTTCGATTGGATTGCCCAGCTACGTTACTATTGGATGGACGGCCATGACGCTGGGCTCAGAGTGCGCGCTGTTAACGCGGAATTTCAATACGGGTCGGTACAAGATTAGCACGAGTGCGTGTATAGCTCACCGATGGCCGATCGAGTTAAAGTTAAAAAGTGATTTTGATTGACAGAACGGAATTTATTCACGTGCTTGAAAAATGTAATATTGCTTGAAGGTTTTGCGTTCGCTAAATGATTGATAATTGTACAATACTTGCGGTATTTCCTATAAGCGTTACGTGATGAACAATAACTAGAACAGAACTAGAAGATGAAAAGAAACGTCTTCACTTGCATTTTCCACGCACTTATGATAATGTACTATTCCGGCCATATTCGCTATTTAATAGAGATACTGTAATCTTAAAATTATTTTACTAAGTTATTAAAAAAACATAGCTATAACCAGAACGTAAACACGAATTTTTGATAGTTAATTTGTTCATAGTACTGTTTCAGGGAATATAACCGAAAGCAATGATTTTTCCGTTTGATTTTGTCTCACACTCCTCGTCATAATAGCAAGCCTCTTACCAGCCATTTTGTCACCAAAAAAACTGGTCAACATTGATATCTTTTAAATACTTATAAATAATCTAATGTTGATTTGTGAAAAATTTATTCTATTATTTTGTCTATTAAATGGTGGATATGATCGGAAAAATCGATTCATCGATGAATGGAAAAGGCCAAAAAAGTGTCTAATTTTTGAATATTATTGGTGAAACTAGCTATTAGGCAAATAATGGAATTGATTTCCACCAGGGAATTACTTGATTCAAATAATCAAATGATTCATCAAAAACAAGAATAATTAATTTGTTTATCAAACTTGAGCTGGACGATTATCTGTAGAGGCTAAAAATTTTAACTCTGGAATTGTATTAGAGGTATTATTTATTATTATTAGAGGTTCTCCACCAGCTAGCTACACTAGTCAAAATAATTACACTTTTCAATTTTTGTTTATTTACGAGGTATTCTTTGTTAAACAGGTTGCATAAATAAACGATTATACGTTTAAATTAAACAATTCTAATCATCCTAATTATTAATAAAAAGTCCCACCAAGAAGTTGATTCGATTGAATTTTTGAGGTTAACTGTACCTTTTTTTAATTTATTAATTTATTTATCAGTGTCACAGACACTGAATGCATATTTTAAAGAGTGTTAAATTGTTAAAAATTCTTCTAATAAGTCGAAAATTTTCGTCCAATTCATAGCGTGAATTACTTAAATATTGTGAGTCAAAGAGCGAAAAAGTATGATTTGACATAAGAGCCCGTGTTAAACCGCAAAAAATGAAAACACTAATTTCTCGCTTTAGAACCAGTGTAGCTTTCTGAAATTTTAATTTTAACCGTTTTATTCATTAACATATCTATGTTCAAGGTTTTATCAAGTTCTTAGCGTTATTTTTATTTAGCCTAGAATCTTAAAGAAACAGTCATAATTATCTGAGCTTTATTCATTATTTTCGAAATGACTAAGAAACACGCTTTGCTGCATCTCCGTAAATGCCAAAAGAATGTCGCTCTACAAGAAAATTTAATTTTTAACTGCGAACTTTCCTCTAGCGTACACGAAAATTACGTGGAAAATTGCTTTTTTATTTTTAAGGTACGAGTATCTCGGGAACAACGGCCGGCTGGTTATTACGCCGCTCACGGATCGCTGTTATCTAACGTTAACTGGAGCTCTGCACTTGAAATTTGGCGGAGCCCCGGCTGGCCCCGCAGGTAATTACATCTTTAGAAAAGTTATGTATTTATTTCTTATGCATTTATTAATAATGCGAGACGTAAGGCAATTGAACTAAAATAATCGAGGATACGCTATACATAGATATAGAAGTGGTAACTAGTATGAGATTTTAATAGATTGTGGAATGTTGATAAATGCTAGAGTGTTAAATGTATATGATATAGACGGAAATAGTATACATTTCGATAAGGGTGCGGAAGGTGATTATTTATCACCTCGCTTCGTTCGTGCGAAAAACATCACATGAGCTAAAAATCTTCTTACGCACCAGTTTCGAACCGTATTTTATACCACGAGAGCCGAATAATCATATTAA
>UXGD01006130.1:0-13086 GCA_900474315.1 Torymus auratus
GTGTCTTCTCCAGAGAAAATGGTCTCGTGAATTTCGGAGAAAATAATTGGTTCAAAATGTTTTTTGAATAATTTGTGTTATAAAAATTGTGTTTTTTTTTGTACAATTAATAATATACTATTAAATTTTTAATTTTAATTAATATACAATTAATTAATATACGCGTTAATTGTAAATTGTAATTTAAACAGGTGCACTTTAACCCTATCATTTTATTGTTTTCGTTAAACTTTTTGACCGAAATGCACATTATTTATATGAAAGTATTTCGTCACATCTTGTATGAAAATAATATAGTTATTTTGATATTTATTAAAATAAATAAATTAAATGTATCAAAAAGTAATATGTTGTTTAATTACAAATATATATTTGTCTATTTTCCACATCACGTAATTGTTAATTAATTTTCTTGGTGGTTTAAATCATAATAGAACACAATAATTGTAAATAAATATTCATATATGTTGAATCATCGTCAATACACTACAAACATTATGATTTTTATTGTATAATGAGAAATATAGATACGATAACGTTTGATTTACATATAAATTCCTCGAATTCATCACATTAACATTAGAAATATAAGTAAACAACAAAGTCATTGAATTGTTAAATTAGAAATTTTGTATTACTTCATAAAATCAAACTGGTTAAAATCAATATAATTATTTGATTTGCCTTGCATGCAGCAGTACTTTGTCGATAAGGTAGATCGCTGTATATCTTGTATTGATAGCGTCTCTTCAATACACTCGTTCACTTATAGTTTTATGTAAATAATGTGAATAAGAATTGTTCTTGGCAAAAGTATTCGTAATGCAAAATATTAAAGACAATAGAAATAGATATTTTGTTTATTGTTGCGTTAGATAAACGTTATAGTACGTTGCTACGGTGAAATATCCGATATATGTTATTTTATCCAACATTTGTTAACGTATTGAATTGTAATTATTTCAAAATTTTGAAGATTTGATGGGAAAATCGATTCTGAAACCTTCGTTTTGGAAAATGCGTTATATTGAAGCCCGCTCTCAACCGGCGCCGTGGCTTAGTTGGTTAAAGCGCCTGTCTAGTAAACAGGAGATCGAGGGTTCGAATCCCTCCGGGGCCTATTCACTCAGAGTTGGAGAGTGGATTTATTTTTTTTTTAATGATTGTATAGCTATGTTATTCGTTAAATTAATATTCTTAAATTATTAATTAAATTTTTATTTCATTTGTTGTTTTGTACGTTTCAAAAATATTGTCAATTTTTTATATAAAAAGGCATATATTGCATAACTTTTTATAATTTACATTTTAAATAATAATTTACATCAAAATAATTAATTATTTTACTTTTATAAAAATTAATATGTTTCTTGATAACATTATATTTTGTTTAAACAAAAAATAAATTGGGGAATCAGATTCCGAATGAGTTTTTATAAACTTGCTATAATTTTTTCTTACTTCATAAAGTAATTTAAAAAATTAATAAATAAAATTAATAAATAAATTTTGCAAAAGTAGTTTTTATTTTTATTTTAGTTACAGATAAAGCATTAAAAATTTATCCGATGTAAGGGATCGAATATGTTATATATTAACAACTATAAGGTGTGTAGCGCGAAGTAAAGAAACTTGTTTCACGACGCGCGAGTCGACTTATTAACCGACAAATGGAACGAGTTTAATAAGCTTATCCTCAACATCGGAGCAGCGTCTCTCGCGAACGTAAGTATGTGTGTGAGAAACAAACAAAAGGAAAAAAAGTCGCGGCGGCCGCGCGCGACAAGGCGAAAAGATCGATGCCGCGAGCCAAGCGCGCACACCTCTATATACTCGACTAAACCAAGCAGGAAAACGGATATGCCTCGTAGCGACATGAACAAACCAATTAGGTGGATAAGCGGGCAAACCCCCATGAAATTCAATTGTCTTCACCCCATGCATCTCGGCCCGAGAGAGTCAGCTCTCTCTCTCTCTCTCTCGCTCTCGACCGCCCTTATATTTTCATTGTCCTTCTCCCTCCCGCTGTAAGTGACTCGCACGCACACACGCACACCAGCCGCTAGAGAGAAAAACAGAGAAGGGACGTATATCTGGTAGGGGGGGATAAAAGTGCGCGAGAAAGACAGAGAGAGAGAGAGAGTTACAGAAGTCGTAACGACCTTCGCAGCAGTGCCGCTCTTGGAGTGTGTCAATTAAATTAGCCATCGACAGTCGGCGCGCGTCGACCGTTTCCGACAATATAAAAACGCGATCTTTACGAGCGCGGCCGAATAAATTCTTCGTGACTTTATTATTACGACCGAGCTGTATATATACGTATATGCGTGTAGGCGCGTGCGTGGGTGGGTGGAGAAGCGTCAGCGACGCGCGTAGTGCCTTTTGCCGGTCGATCTACGAGCGCGCGTCCTCCTCCGATGAAGTCGAGAAAGAGAGGGTGGGAGACATGCGGAGGGATTGAGAAATGGAGAAGGATGGGGGCGAACTTGGATCGAAGTTTGTACGGTCAGCAGAATGGTTCCTAGCTGAGATTTTGAGCTTACGCTTAAGAAGAGAGAGGGAGAGGAAGCGCCGGGAAATTAAATGGACCTCGTTCTCCTAGACGCGAACGAGCGAGGGATTTGCGAGTGAATTTATCCTTCTGTTTGTTTTTCGCTCTCTTTGCCGTTTGGTTTCATTCGCCCCGAGTCTCTATATCCCTGGCTCCTCATCTACTCCCTCTGCTATCTTGCTCGCGTTCGAATGTTAATTTCTTAAAAACTTTGCCGACTAAGAAATTTATTAAACTCGAGGGTGAGGCTCCGATGTTTCGGCGCGCGTTCTATTATGCGCCATAATTATTAGATCTATTAAAGTATTAATTCAATTTGAATGTTTTATCAGCCAGATCGGCTTTTTACAGAATCATAAGTGAGCCATTATTCTAATGAAAGTAATATATAATTATTTCTTAATAGATAGAAAGAAATTTCATTGTGATGGTGAAAGTTTAATACTATATAAGTGTCAATTATAATTTGATGTTTGTCTACTGACATTGATGAAATTGGATTAAAAAAGTTTTAATTGTAATTAAACAGCCATAGTGTATATTTTTAAGCTAATTTAAATGAGAAGATACTCTGAAACAGTGAACTAATTTTGGTTCTTTTCACTCACATCTTTCATTTAGATTTTTCTTAATATTATAAAACATGAATGGAAAAATATCTCGACGCTTCTATTAACAGATACATAATTTTGTATTTGTAGATAAAAAAAGTATTTTATGACACTACTAATTTCTCATTTTTTGTGGAAATAAAGCTTTCCGCGTTACCATTTTTTACCGTGTCACCATAATAAATAGCGCATTAAGTTTTGACATTATGGGCGGTACAAACGACGTCGACCAAAGCTCTTTGCAAGGCAAAATAGTTTTCCGATCACAACATCCTTTGATTAATGGTGGTTTTTCAGCCTGACAGTTTACCCCAAAACGGAGCCACATAAGCTCGCGCTCTCTCCCCTTCTTACGATGCGCAAACGCTGCCACATATAGGCAGAGCGGAGACAGCACTTGCAGGATTTATCACTTTTTGCGGGATTACAAAAATGAATCGTCGCGCTGCTAGCTATAATCTTCACAAAGCGCTCTCGACTCTTCGGGATCCATAATAGTCATCGATCCCTGGCCGGACTCATGAATAGAAATGATCGGGATCCGGGGTGGTTTCACCCTGATCATTGCCGACGATTATGGTGGCTCAGTGGGGTCCCATCTGTCGTCGAGAGCGCGCGCGAGCGTACGCGATTAAATGGCTCAGTTTCATTGACAATCGCTATTTACCTATACTCTGCTCATGGGCACTCTCCGTTCCGACAGTCTGTCGCGTTACCAGAAGTCAATCCTCCCCTTCACAAATTTCCAAATTTTAAGTCAATTCTTCAGCCGCAATAGGTATAAACCCGGGAGGACATTATGGCAAAATATGGCACATTTGATGAGCAATATGACGATGATTGAATAAGATATGGAGTTATAAAGGGCAATAGAAAATCGTTAGATTCATTGGAAATGAGTATATCAAAATTTTAACTATATACTTTAGAACTTTTAGTCTATATTTTCCTATATCCTGATCAATAAAGATTGTTTAAACAATAACTTGTCGTACTGTAAATTTTTTAAAAGATTTCTTACATAATTAACTAAACACTATACCTTTTATGTTCCTTTACCATGAACAGGAATACACCAGTGCATGCGAAAGGCAATGAAAGGACTTATACCAAATACACATTTCATTTGGCTGGCGTCCAATTGGCGCGATCGGCTTTGTGAGGACTGTGATACCAAGTAAGTAGTAGAGCGACAATGCGGGTATTTCACGGATTTGCTGAATATTTAGCTTCGACCACTTGCGGGTTAAACGTTCACTATTGGCACCCTATATGTGACCTATAGATATGTGGATTACTCGAATCTCCGACGCCTTTATGAGCTTTCTGTTCAAAACAGACTATGGTTAGTTACTTATATCTGCAATGTTTGTTTGTGCATATTTTTTAAATAATTATTTATATTTCGCAAAATTTGAATAATTATAATATCATTATTATTTTGTGAAACAATCTAAGAATTAAAATATTTTTCTATGCTGCCAATACCTGTCTTGTAAGAAATATCGCAACAACGTATGGCTTCTCTGTAAATTCGAATACGTGAAATTCACTTAATCGAATTCAGAGAGTTGGATTTAAAAAAAAGGGATTTTGTTTGTTTTTCAAGGATATTTTCAAGATTTAAAATCCTTTTCTAAATTACTTGACGTTCTTTCGTTTTATGGTCAAAAATTGATTTCCAAATTTTAGTTCTTCTACTTTTTCGTATAATAGAGCTTATATTTTTGAATTTTATGAAGTTATTCCAAAAGGGTTACATTATCTATAGTATATCATTTGTTAATATGAAAATGTCCCCTTTTTGCAATTTATATCTCCGAAAATATTTAATATTTCTTTACAAAATTGTTATCAGTTAATAAACTTATGAAGTACCTTAATTTGTTAAAATTTCAAGCAGCTATCTGCATTTGTTGCGAGAAAAAATTATTTTTAACGGAAAATGTGTTTTTATTATCACTCAATAATAAAAGTAAAAAATCAAGTAACCCTTATAGCTTTTAATAGTCTTTTATAACTTCTCACGATTAATTTTTACGTGAAATTTTTCTTTTTTGTACCAATAATTAATTCAATGGAGCAAGAAATTTAAATTGAGAAATGGTAAGTGTCAGTGTATGTCAATATGAATTAAGTATATTGAAAGTGTTTCTTCTTTAGTAATTGTATGAATGTGAGCAACATTTATAAAAATATCAAAAGCTATCTATCAAGGTAAATTAAAATAATTGTTAATTTTTTTATTCTACTTTATACATAAAGTATAAATGCAGTCTTTTGTATGGTTTAACGACACATATTGTATAATGAGATTCAACAACGTAAAAAGATATTAAAAGAATTATTTCAAGATTTCAAATTTGAAATTTTTACTATTTAATAAATTTTATTCTCAAGTAAATAATTAAATGAATCGTTGTTTATTAAGATTGTCCTGTAATTAATTTAATAATTATATAGTTTTGTTAGTTTGTAAAGAGTCAAATTTCTTGATTAAAATTATTCTGATTTATATGTACGCAAAATTACCAATTTTATTATTTAATTATTCAATACTTTACAAGATATTACCAATTTTATCAGTACATTATGTAGTAAATATTAAAAAAAAATTAATTATGAACAAAATAAATAAAAAAATTTAAATAATCTAAAAAAATTTTTTGTAAAATTTTATTAAATATAACTCAATGCCGTACTTATTTTTTTTACAACAAATATTTTATATGACATTTAGTTTCCTATAAGTCGGTATAATGACAATTTACAATTGTGATACTTCTTTATTCAATTTTATTTTTCTATGACATTATTAATTTGATATGTGAGAAACATTATCTACGGTATTGTGGAAAAAATTAAAAAAAAATTCAAAAAAGAAGTGAGGGGGCACCCGGGTTTGAACCGGGGACCTCTCGATCTGCAGTCGAATGCTCTACCACTGAGCTATACCCCCAGGTGTCTGCTCGGCGCGAATAAGTCGCTGTGTAGTCGAGATGAGTCAGCTACATCAAAATAAAGTTGTACTTTTTCAATAAAAAATTAATTTACGTCAAAGTAAAAGTTTTTAACAGTTCATAATTTTCAAAACAATATATCTAATGCTGAACCGAATCAATTAGAGTATAAAATAGGTAATTAAAGTACGAACTAGATTACAATACTTCGTCTAAAAGTACTTATAGTAAAATCTGAAAGAATTTAAAAATTAAAATAGAATCATGGGTATGGTGAAGATTTGACAAGGATTAGATTTATGGATTATTATTATAGATTCAACGCTAATTTTTTTAGGCGTGATTCGCGAATTTATGGTGAAAAGTAGTATTGAAATGCATGAGTAATACTTAATCAGCAATTTTAAGTAAACATTACATCCTCAAACTTGGAATTAGTTTAAGAAATATGACAGGTGTTAACTGTTATCAGTCTACGATAACCTAATTCAAACCTTGGCTTGGATTTTCTAAAAGATTTGACTCTTTCTAAGATCAAACCAGTCTCTGTCTCGACAGTTGGTTATCAAATATACAATTTTTTCACATTCTTGCTGTAGTATGTAATTTTCACAGGATTAAATTGTTATAGATCTGATTGAGACTATTGTGTCAAAAAATGAGTTTCTTATAGGAACTTTTTAAAATTTAGACCACTCGTTCAATTTTCTAATGTCCATGTGTACGTGAAATTCCAGAAATATGACACGTACCGATTTTGAGATATTTAGTATTAACGTTTGGCCTTTAAACATGAACAGCAAAAGAACAAGCACAGAAAGAATAGCAAAATTAAATTCAATGCTGCGAAACGCTTTTTAAGATCGGATTTGTAAAGTTTTCTATGAGTTATATTAATTGATGTTGATTAATATAGTACGGAAAAATATGTTAGTAATTGTTAAAGCATTGTATATACGAATGATGATATAAATTTATGAAATATACATTAACAAACCAAATTTTTATTTTTATTTTGTATTTAGGGAACATATTATTATAGAGAAAATAGTTTAATTACTTAAAAAATAATTATTCTAATAAATCCTATAAGTAATGACGTTAAATTCAAGATCTCGCCACTACCATCCATTTCAATATACAACAAAAAAAATTAGAGGGGGCACTCGGGTTTGAACCGGGGACCTCTCGATCTGCAGTCGAATGCTCTACCACTGAGCTATACCCCCGATCTATTCACCTACTCTTATCAATTTTTGGCAATGAATATATTTTAGCATTTAAAATAATTTGATTAGTACATGTACACACATATACACGCATAAAGAATATTTTTGAGCAGAGATAGAATTAAGGTTTATCGTCTAATACTTCAATACTTGTTCAAATCATTTTTAAGCATTAGATAAAGTATTTAATTTTACAAATAATGTTAACGTTACTTTTGATTAACTATTTTCAAAATTTATAATTTTTAGTTAAGGGAAAAATAATGTATTTATATTAGCTTTATACAAGAATATAGGTAAAGTTTATGAACATGTAGTAAAAAAAAATGTTTTTTAGTACGTTAATAAATTATACTTAGAATATATGTACATATATTCAATGGATATTTCATATTCTATATATAATATATAAACCAGACTACATAACTAATTATTATTTATTAGTATTTTTATTAATACAACACAGTATTAATTATTTTCGATATCGAAGTTTATTTATTTTATTTTTATTTGATACTTATTTTACCAGAAAATTCTACAATGTAAAATTTATTAGAGGTAAACATTCTTATCTGTACAATAGTCTGGTTACATAAAAATATTATAAACTATAATACTCAAAACTAATACTAAACTAACGGATTACTCATTGGAGTAACATGAACATTTGCATAAACTTTAAAATATAAAATATATGAATTCATGAAAAAGTTAAAAAAAAAAAACATTTTCTTTTTTCGTTAAAATTATTTAAAACTTTCAATACCACTCGTATTTTATGTTCTGCATAAGGCTTTTATCGTAAAAAAAGTAGTTGTATTAAAATAATTTGATGATTCGAATTTTCAATAAATCTTGCACATTTTTATGATTAACATTGGGCGGTTTCTTTTGGGATATAAACGAAAATTCATTTTTTTCCCGCTTTATTATAGTAAACATGAAATATTTATTAAGTTTATGCAAGAATTTAAAATACTTACTCATGGGATATTTTGTTTGTAATTGCAGGACATTGTTTCTGTCAGTTGAAAAGAGTCTATTGAAACACCCCTAGTTGTCATACAAATAGCCAAAACGTATATGGACCCCATCGCGATGTCTAGATGGCGACAGGTACAGTTATATATTGCAGACCACCTAGTGACTTCATGACGCTGCCATATGCCACCGTGACTAAGACACACATGCTCAAAATCAATCCGCACCGCCCACACTAAAGGTTCCGTAAAGGCGATTAGACGGGATTTCTTTAAAAAAAAAATTATATTCTCTACGTTTTCAGAAATTTGAATAACATTATAAAAAGTATTAAGATACATTTTTTACTTAATCCATACAAAATTTTTTATATTTCAATTGCGCAAAATATATTTTTTTAGTAATAGAATGGGTAATAAAATTATTTTTTTAATGCCATGTATACTATGTGCATGTTTATGTATGTTCATATATAACGCAAATAAAAATATTTAAATATATAAAAGTAACCGAAACATAAATATATCTGTAATGAAGCCGTTCTCACGGTTGCATCTAGTTAAAATTTTTTTTTTTATTCAAGTTCTTTAGTTTAGTTTTAATAGAACTACTTTCTTTTGCGCTGTGAACTACGAAGATTTGGAAACGAGAAATTTTCAGAGCAGTTCCTGCTTTCTGCTTCAGTCATGAATTAATCCATCAAAAAAGTTACCCCTCTTTTTCCTACAGCTATCATCCTCTAAATATGGAATAGCACAAATAAAGCGAAGCCACCGCATTTAAACTGTGAATCTGACCAGTGAACGGCGTGAAATTTTCGGTTCACTAGACATATCTAAATTTAATGTATTTATTTATTAAACGGGCTAAAAGCCCTTATGTAATACAGATTGACAATGAGTACAGATAGCCATTCACAAAGGTTCCAACGAATAGTACAATTTAATATTTTATTGAGAGGGATCTAATTGCGTAGGTAGAATCTTAATTAAGTATCAGAGCTTCAATATTGAGCTTCAAATCTTAAAAAAAAAAAATCGAAATTTTGTAATACCTACTGTAACATTTGTATGTCGTATAATGTAATACATACATAAATATTTACATTAGGCTTTACTTATTAAAAGTAAAAAAAGAAATTTTTCTAAAATTATATATTTTTCATTGTAAAAGAATAACAGCGCTTGTCGTGGATTCTCTTGGCACGTTCGCCTTGTGCTTTTGAAGCTACGTCACTTTGTGCGGTGGTAGCAAGAGGTCCCTAGCAAGCCGGCAAGCGTGTGATCAATATAAGCGATGACACAACGAGAGCTTATCTTTAAGCCACACCCTCCGGGTGGTGGCATCCAATGGGCATGCGAACTCGCTAGGGCGCTTGTCCAATAGGGTGCGCGCATTGATTTTTCGAAGCTCTGGTATATTTTTTTTTCTCTCCACGCGAAAGTGAATTTCTTCGAGCAGAGTGGGAGAAAAAAGGAAGCGCGCCCTGAGAGAGAGCGAGAGAGAGGACAGAGGACGCGCTGGTGGAGGCGAGCTAACGATAGATAAAGAGAGGGAGGATCAATGTGGGTGAAGATGGGCTTCGCTCGTTCTCTCTCGTTTTCCCACTCCCTCTTTTTCTTTCTCGCCTCGCTATCCGAAAATATGACTTTCTTTCGTTTTTGCTGCAGCAGCTTTGCCTTTACCATCTTACATAGTCACGTTATATCCCTTCCTCACCTATACCGTTTCTTTTTTCTCTTCTTTACACTTTCAGTTTTTCTCTTTTCTTATATTCTTCTTATTCTTCTCTTTTTTATATCTCTTTTCAGAGCTATTCCATACTATTATTTACGTTCTTCTTCATGTATATACCTTTTCTTACTACATTCATAAATTTTATCTTGTTTGTTTTATTATTTTCATCTTCACTTTTTAAATTTTATTTGCGTATACTAAGAACAATAAATAATTATATCAGCTGCTATTTTTAATTTTCTATGTTTTTTCCACTAATTAACATGTATGCATTCTGAAACATTTATAATTTTATTATGTCATAAAAGTTAAATTTTTTTTCCCTGAATAGGTCATTAAAATCGTCTAGAAATGTTATCGTTTTTCATATATTTTTTGGGAACAACTTGTCGTTTTAGTTTTCGACCTCGCTGTTCACTAGAAAATGCAGGAGCTGCAACATTAAACAGAAAATTTCATGTTCCGAGGATATTTGGAATTCCCTTCGAAGATTTCGCTGACATTAACGTTGACTGTGAATACGAATCCACGAATGTATTTTTAATGTCGCTGTCGTTGGTGTACAGAGAGAATTTATTATAGCGAGAGTCAAGCTAGAAAGGAGAGTTTCTCCGCAAGCTTTCCTCGATTTATCTGGTATTGATAATGTTATGAATAATTAAATTAAAAATATGTAACATATTGGGTTGAGTGCGGATAATGTATAAGAAACAATAAACTAGGTTTACAAATAGTAAAAAGGAATCGAAAATATTTGAAATTTTAGTTATTCCTAATGATGTATATTATCATCATGTCTGATATAAAAAGTTATGGGAAAAAGTTTTGGAAGTTTTTTGTTTTACAGCAATCTAAACTATGGCAAATTTCGTGAACCATATTTGAGCCATCACGCCGCACTGAACCTGTTATCGTAGTTTTATCTGTACATTAAAAGACGCTATTCTTTTCATTTATATCCATCTATACATTTTTAAATCAATTTTTCTTTGCAAAATTTACTTGATTATTGAAAATCACATAAATCATTTATATTTTGAGCGCGAACAGTTTAGAAGCATTCTGCACACGTAATATGATAGTAAATCTTTTTTATTATTACTCCATTAACATTTTATCAGATTATATAAGGTTGAGTAGAAAAACAGTCTAATACAAAAAAGTGTAGATAATTTCCACTGTAAAGATCACATGACGACTAACCGATTTTTATTCAAAATCAATTAACAGTAGATTATGCACCTAGGGAGTAAAAGTAAAGAATGTTTCAGATCGCATATAATTGACGCCCGAGCCGAAGGCGAGGGTGAAAAATATGCGATCTGAGGGATTCTTTACTTACTCCCGTGGTGCATATACTAATTTTGTCCACGAGAAGCGTAAAATGCGCAGGCTGTTTTTCGCCCGCAGGGCGTACAGTACTCACTCTACGCGCCGTGTGGTGAAAAATTATAGAATTATTTTAACTTAAAAATGATTTAATTAACAAGTTTCTTATATAATTTTCAATTTATTATTTTAGTTAATTGAAAAACATCTTTAATTTAAAGCTGTACGTAATAACCTTCACGTTTTTAATCATTAATAATATTTTATGGAAAATTTAGAAACTCATGTTCATATATCTTCAGCATAATATTATTCCTGCTAAAATATTATTTACAACTCTAATATATATATAGAATAATTGAAAAATGAACTTCCTAGACAAATGAGCGTGCATTACGTTTATGTGTATAATAAGAAATACAATATTTCTATTACCATTTCATAAAACAGGCTGTACTCTGAAAATATATTTTCCTAACAAATAAATATTTTGATTCATTGCAAACCAATTATTTATTGACTTGATACAATATTAAGAATAATAAGTTCATTATATATACATCATTAACAATGGTATGAATAATTCAACTTATTTTCTTAAATTTCATTTAAATACTTTGTAAATATCTTCCAAGTTTTTGTAATTAGATGCTATCATTATTTATTTTTACTGGAAAATCGTATCATCGGTAATAATTATCGCATGATCACAGTATAACATAAGTTATATCGAGACATATAATATAAAATACTAAGGTAATTTAGTAATAATGTAAAAGTCAGGACGGTTATGATTTATTTAAATCAAACATGATCGTAAAATCTAGAGATTATATAGTTTCGAGGAAAAAAATTAAATTATATAAGCCAAAGCTTTAAACAAGATTACATAGAAGATTGAAGAGGGAAGTTGTACCACTTGAAATTGAATAAAGCTTATTTACAGACATCCTATAACAAAACTACTATATTTATAACTTTTTTAATTATCGTACCCTGTATTAAAAAATAGAGGATTGTAATTGGAAAAAAACACAATCCCTATCACATCTACCCTATCATTTATTAAGAGTTATATTTAATTATTTATAATAGTTAAAAGTTGATAGATAATTTAAAAAATTAAAATTTTATTTTTATGTATGTAGGATGTAGAGAATGTAGCAAGTAAAAAGTTGTGAATTAACAGTTGTTAGAAAGGCCAATTTCTCTATGCAATAAAAGAACAGGACGTCAAGACAATTCCAATTTTCTCTTGCGACGGAATCTCATTCCCTGTCCCATTGTCGTGAATTACCGGATGCTTCTGCTGAGTCTGCGCTTATTGTAACCTTTCTTGCTAACGGCACCAAGAAAATATAGTTCTTTCTTCAATTTTAAGATGAAAATTTTTCATTTTTTCAGTCATATATATATATATATATATTGTAAAAACATTTTTAGCAATATTAAACCTAAACAAAAATATAAAACCATTGAACAGTGAATATGTAAAGAACAGACATTAATAAAATTTTATTTTTACATTTATTGTAACATACATTTATTTCCATTGATCTTGAAATAAATTTTTATTCATGTATAATAATATCTGAAATAATTTTATATTTTTATAAGAATAATATATCTTTTGTTGAAATTTTTAGTAAGTAAGTTAGTTATGTAAGTTATTATTAATATTTTTCCTT
>UXGD01006131.1:0-13085 GCA_900474315.1 Torymus auratus
ATGATTTCAGGCGTGTGAAATCGATTTCAACAAAAACTGAAATCGATTTCAAATCGACCTGCGCGAGTGATTTCGTCGATGAGTAGCCCCTGCCCCCTCGGCCTGAACTGAATTCCGTATACCCACTGGATGCCTATTTGGACTCGGAGTCTCCCACTCCCCGTTTTTCCATCTCTTTGGGCTCTTGCACGAATGAAGGTACACTGAGGAATAACACATAATAGCCAATCACGAGCAATCTTTAAAAAAACTTGTTCCTTTTATCGAGGAACAAGACGCCCTCACTCGCTCATGAAACAATGCTATAGGCATGTCTCTCTTACAACTTTAGGTACTCTCCATTAATCTGGCAACGCAGCGCTTATCCGCACCAATCCCGAACCCGGTTTCATCGGAACCATCAGCTGATCGATCTAAAGCTGATCGTTGATTGGCTTCCTGCCTTGATGTCCTACTTTGCTCAGTGCCTATCTACGATAAGTACGCGTGCTGCTACTGTGAGAAGTTTTCAAGTTTTCGGCCGCCGTGTGTACTGTGCTCCCGCTCCCGCGATGATGGCGTTGCCCGTGGCGGTGGTACATTGTTGTCCTTTGCAGCAGCAGCTCCTTCTCGGTCTAGTGGCAGCGGCGACGTCGTGAGAGCGGTAAGAGAGAGCAAGTCCGAGGCTGCCCCCCGGGCGCGTCTCCTGATTGCTCCGACGACGTAACCTCGACGAGAGTGCGTAGTGCGAGAGAGACGAGAGCATTGTGTTTGTAAGTGCGAGAGAGACGGAAACATAATAATAAATATATAAGGGCCACCACTCGCCAGAAGGGGATAGATATAGACAGACAGAGAAAAGCCGTGCGTATACGTGCGCGAAGGAGGGAGAAAGAGCGAGAGAGAGAGAGAGAGAGAGAAAGAGAGCGTTAGGTACGACGGGAGCGAGTGAGCGTCAGGATATCATCAGCGACGCGGGCACGCGAGGATGACGTCGACGACGGCTGTGCACCGATGCTGCTCCTGTTGCTGGACAAGGATGGTTTGGCGTGGCTGGACCCGGAGTTAGCGAGGTTAGAGACACGGAGAGTGTATAGTAGTGTATATAGTACATACGCAAGAGCGTACGACATAGCATGTAGCTGATCTCTCTCGCGCGCGGCCTTCTTTTTTATACGTGTGGGTAGAGGTATATAGTTGTGCGAGCAGTGTCCCGATATGCGGCTCGCCGACGAGGATAATACCGTGGTTGCGAGTGCGGATGCGGTGAAACGAAGCAGCGAGCTGTGTGTGAGGACGTCGTAATGGTTTTTGTGGAGTCGCTAAGTATAAGTTTATGCTCGCAAAGTTTTAAATAAGAGCGGTGTACGCTGCGGAGATGTTTGTTGTTCTCCCAAGGTGAGACACGGTTTTGACATCGCAGTATTATGATAACGATATTTAAGGGTTTATTTTTATCACCGATCGCCGACGAGGTGTTGGAATCGTGCGGGAGCTCTGTCAGTGGTTAATGACCTGTGGGTCTGTTTGTGTATGTTATGTGGATGAAAGTAGTTGAGTTGTGGTTATTGTGATATAATAGGATTTTTATTGAAGTTTAAAGTGGATAGTTTTTTATTTTACTTGTGTTTTTGCTAGCTTTTGCTTGAAAAAACGTGCAATAATGATCAAACAATTGGCACTTTGGGGAGGCAATTATATATGTTGAGCCGTGTTTATTTGCATGAAAGTGAGATGTACATATAAGAGAGATCATTTATGCTGTACATGAATTAATCCAATTTAAATACAATTGATTTATAAGTTGTAGTGTGCTATGTATAATAATTAGTTAGGATAAGGTGATAAGTCATTGGAAATTAAAATCTACAAAATAGCATTATTTTTGTTTTCAGATGTGCTGTTGAAGACACTATCCAGTAGTTTTTTACTAGTGAATTTAATTCAATTAGTGAAATTAATTCCATTTGAGAATGACCAGTGGGCAATGGAAACAAAATGTTGCTGTCAGGTGATATAATAACATCACAGATATACTGGTTTGAAGGGTCATGAAATTGGCTCAAGTGATAGTTTAGTGTAATTGTAAATATCTTGGATCCATAATATGATGGGAATACTGTATGAGAAGAGGCCACTCAAAAGGCCTAGGCTAGGTCCACCAGATGTCTATCCACAAGAGCCAAAGCAGAAAGAAGATGAACTGACTCCCAATAACGTAAAACATGGATTCACAACATCATTGCAGTTGTCTGATGAACATGGCACTGCCAGAAACTGTAACGTTACGGCTGCTAAAGTTGGAGCTTATTTCAATGCGATATTGGCAAAGAAGGAGGAGCTGGCTACAATGCCAGATACAGGGAGAAAAAGACAGCAGATAAATCCTAAGGATAATTTTTGGCCAGTGACAGCAAGGACTAAAAATGGTATTGAGGCTTGGTTTAAAGACCTTTCAGGTTGTAAACCACTCATGTCACTGGCTAAAAAAGCACCAAATTTCAATAAAAAGGAAGAGATTTTTTGTATGCTTTGTGAATACCAAGTGCCTATGTTAAGAGCAGCTTGGTACATTAAGCTCAGTTCAGCTTATACAGTTGCAGTTTCGGAAGCAAAAATCAAAAAGAGACAATTACCAGACCCAACAACAGGTATGAATCATGCAAAAGTTTTTCATTTTTCTATTGATAATTTTAGCTTAAAAAATATAAAAAAAAAAAATACCCTAATCATTTTTCAAATATTTTCACTAAAATTGAAGAGTCATTAATCACAATAAATATTTAATATTTTTAGAGTGGACGGGAACATTGATCAAATTTTTGAAGGACCAACTTTCAAAACTTCAGGAATACTATCACCTGAACGGCCATGCAGCTGGTAGCTCCAATTCCAGCAATAGCAATAGTAGTAATACCACGGCTAATGGTACTGCGAACTCAAGCTCTGGTAGTTCTAACAGCGGTGCCACGGCGAACGGCACAACCGCATCCGGCCAGTCCGCAATGACGAACGGCGTGGTCAATGCTCAGCCCTCCACGCCCAACTCCAACTCCGCTCCCGGCTCTCAGTGTGCGCACGGCACCTCCATGACCGAGGACCACAAACTAGCGTTGAAACAATGGCACTATTGCATTCAGCTGGCCAAGTACATGTTCGAAGAGGGCCTTCTAGACAGGCAGGAACTGCTCCAGTGGATTCTGGATCTGTTGGATAAAATGAGGTCGCAGCCGGCGGACGATGGTATTCTGAAGTTATTGCTGCCGCTGGCTCTACAGTACTTAGAAGAGTTCGTGCAGTCGGAGCTGCTGGCAAGGAGGCTGGCCTTTATGTGCTGCAAGAAGATCGCGCATATGTGCAACAACGTTGATCTTACATGTAGCCCGCAGAGTCCGTCCGGGGCAACGACGGCTGTCGTTGCTGGCGGCGCAGGTGTTACTGTAAAGAGCGACATGAATGGCTGTAAGAATGAACTGCAGCCACCAAATCAGATGGCGACCGCGGTAGTCAATCAGCTTAACGCTGTGTTTAATGATTACCTTAATTGTCCGCACCATAGGGATGTTCTGTACGGGTTGTCGACCATCATACAGGTATATTCAATGCTTATTTAAATTAATATGTAAGATGTTCTGTGAGTATTTTTAAACGTTTAACATATTATTCTAGGTCATTACGTTGGAGTGTCCAACCGCTCTGGTTTGGAACAACGTTGGCGAGGGAAAATCTATTTCAGTATTGAATGGCTCACCCTTGGATCATCTACCCTGTCCGCCAGCAGCGTTGCCTAGTCCACCCGCGAGTACCGCAGATCCTACAAAACATCAATTAAAGATTGCTCAAGAAAACATCCGCGCACGTTCGCAAGCTGCTGAGAGTCGGTGGTCCTGTGATAAGTGGCAGCAAAGTAGTGCAGGTAATGAAAAATTGCACTATTCAAACATTTTTAAATTCACATATAATTAACAAGTATCCGTATTTCACAATTTCAGGGATGACGACTACAAAGGTATTGGCCGCCTTGGACGCCCTCGACCGTCACTGTTTCGATCGTATGGATGCGACCAATTCTCTTGATACTTTATACGCCAAGATCTTCACGAGCCCAACGAAAGAAAATAACACGGCTGCCACGGGTACACCCTCCTCTACCCCAGGCGCTGAGCGCGAGGGCACGAATGGCTCGAAAACGGAGTATAGTCCGCAGCAAGACGCTCCCATCGTCGAGATTCTTTGCGAGTGGGCAGTGAGCGCGGAACGCTGGGGTGAGCATCGGGCGATGGCGGTGGCTAAGCTTCTGGAGAAGAGGCAGATGGAGGCGTCGGGCGAGAACAACGACAGCGACGATAAGGACAGCGTGTGCAGCAACGGTAACGGTCCACTCGCACTGCCCATATTTCAGCCTCTGCTTATGAAGTTCCTCGACGTCGACGCGCCCGTGCTGGACAACTCGTCGGCGCAATCGAAAGTGCAGTTCACGAATCTGGTGCATCTCTTCTCTGAGCTCATAAGGCACGATGTGTTCTCGCATGATGCATACATGTGTACGCTGATATCACGGGGTGACCTTATTCAAGGTAATTGAAAAATCGGTTTCATTTTACATTATTATAATAAATACATGATAAAATATTAATAATGTGATTTCCAAAGGCCCAGGACCGAGTAAACCAGGCACACCTAGCAACCGCGATCCTATGGACGAGGACAGTCTGTTCCCCAGCATCGATCTCAAACCTACGCAGCAGCAGGACCACCTGCGTTCGACTAATGACTACGACGACAGCAAGATCGACGACGACCTTGATAAGATCCTTCAAGACATCAAGGATGTACAGCAGAACAGCATGGATGCTCCTGATAGTCCGAAGGAGGCCGATGCACTCCATGGTGGACACGATAATGGTTTGGACTCAAAACCTCCATCCAATCCTAGCAGGCACCTCTTGTACACGACGCATTTTCCACTGCCACAGGACGAGACGTGCAGTCAGCATGACTGTAATCAGAGGCATGTGTTGTTATACGGCGTAGGCAAAGTTAGGGATGAGGCGAGACATGTTGTTAAAAAAATGACTAAGGAGGTAAGGAACAATATTCCAAAGCTAATACTTCTAAAATATGTTTTAACGTTTGTTTAATTTAATCGGTAATTTTTCTCTTCACCAGGTATGCAAGCTCTTCGGCAAAAAGTTCAGCATCGATGTGGCGGAGGGCGGAAAGGTGAAAAAGCACTCCCGTAGCGAGTTCAACTTTGAAGCAATCACCCAAAAGTTCCAGAATCTGAGTTACTTCGACCAGCATGTGGTCACGTGGCAGTGCGCCACGCAGGTCGTCGATATGCTCAGTACCTTTGTCACCGGTTCGAATTATCTGCCGGTGCAGGAGCACGTCGCTTTTCTTTTTGACCTTATGGAGCTCGCCCTCAATATTTATGGCCTGATCGACATATGCATACAGATACTGAAGGAACTGCCCGATGTCGAGGCACAGCTGGACGCTAGGAAGAGTACCCTCGTGAGGAATTATACGACGAATCTCAGCTTGTATATTGTTGGCGTCCTCAGGCGGTATCATTGCTGTTTGTTACGTAAGTTTCACACCTATTATTGTTGAATTTTTTGTTGTCAATGACATATTTTTGATCGATTGATTTGTCTTATTTTAGTCTCGCCCGAGCAAACGACCGTTGTATTCAGTCTACTCTGCAAAATGGTTGCGCACGTCTCAAACCCAAGTGACTGCAGCTCTGCCGAGCGGTGCATACTTGCACACCTCTACGACCTCTATTCAAACTGTTCCTTATTAAAAACGAAACCTCACAGTTCGGAAGGTTTTAATAATGCGAACCCGAAGATACGCGCAGCTTATTACACAGCCCTCACGCTCACGCCTTCGAATCATGTGTATAACGCACAGTTCATGGTAGATGTATTGAATAATCCACGACGTGGCGGCAAGATCGAGCCGCAATGGGCCAGGCAGCTTAACGAGATGCCGGGTAATCGATATAGGTAATGCAATGTTTATAATAAAATCTATAATACTAAAATTCCTTGAAAAAGTATGTGGGTTTATATACTCGTTTTAATTATTTGTTACAGCTTTGTATGTAATGCAATTGTCACCGTGTGTAGCGAGACAGATAACGATAAGCTCAACGACATAGCGATAACCTGCGCAGAACTCACCGCATGCTGCAACGCTCTTAATACCGAGTGGTTAAATGTTCTCAGTGCTCTCTCTTGTCCCTCGGGAAATTCCGCTAATTATATTGATGTACAGAATCAAGTTGACGTCCAGGATTTGAGTATTCATAATTCCCTAGCAGTTTTTACTTCCATTCTCATAGGTAAGATATTAATCCTCACTTTCGTATGCAGGTAATTTATAACATACATTATAATATATTTTTTTCTTTATCCCTTGCAGCAAGGCATTGTTTCTCTCTCGAAGATTTCGTCCGCCATATAGCCTTGCCCTCACTCCTCAAAGCATGCAACAAAAGCTGCAACGACACGGACACGGACGCCGAGGCTGGCGCCCGGCTCACCTGCCACCTCCTTCTGCGTCTCTTCAAGACGGTCGAGTGCCCACAACCTTCGCTCTACTCCGTGGGCACGAGTCCTCATCCTTTGCCCAACGGTAATCAGCGCAGCTACAGTATTAAGCTCAGCTGCGATCGTCACCTGCTCGCCGCCGCCCACAACAACATCAGCGTGGGTCCCCTCATAGCTGTGCTGAAGGCCATCCTTGTCGTTGGCGATGACATGGCAGGCAAGCAACCCCCGAAGAAACCTGACGTGCAGATACATGCCAAGGGTGGACCTGGCAGCGTCGGAGGTACTGGGGCTGGAGAGTTATCTATCAGCCATATTTTGGGCACTAGTGATATTCTCGGCGGCAACGACGACCTGGGTCTTGACTTGGGCATGTCGTCGTCGAACAGCAGTATAGGCATAACGACGGAGAATGTGAAAGGCCTGTCGGACTTTGCGAATCACGTTCTCCGGCAGATTTGCAGCCAGGAGTGGGTGCTGGAGAGGTGTCTACGAAAACCAGAAGAGCTCTGTCAGGAGGACAATCTTCTGGATAGCTTGCTCACCTCTCGTCAGGCGCAAAGGCTTCTTCACATGATTTGTTATCCTGATACACCGTCCGATGCTTTCTTGGACCAGAAGACGCACATCACGAACATACTTGAGAATTTGGAGCAGTGGAGTTTACGCATGTCCTGGCTGGATCTGCAGCTCATGTACAACCAGTTTCCACCAAATTCGACCGATTTGTTGCAGTGGTTGGATACCGTGGCCAAAGCGGCTATCGACGTTTTCCAGCTTAACGGTACGTCTGTAAAGCCCGATAAGCGGTCGGATTCTATCTGGCTTGTAGCGCCCTTGGTTTCCAAGTTGCCAAGTGCAGTTCAAGGTAGAGTGCTAAAAGTCGCCGGGCAAGTGTTAGAATCGGGCAACTGGTCAAAAGCCGCTGGCAAAGAGAGACGATCCAAATCACCCTCAATGTTCAACCACCAGCCGTTCCTATCACTTGTCCTCACCTGTCTCAAAGGCCAGGACGATCAACGCGAAGGCCTGCTGACCTCGCTTCATTCCCAACTCTCGCAATTCTGCACAACGAGCAAGGAAGAGAAAACTATCGGCAACGATGACCCGAAATCACGTGAGATACTGCAAGACGCACTTCAGCTTCGCTTCAGCCTCGTGGGCGGCGTTTTCGACACAATTCAGCGCAACATCACCGTGACGAACGACTGGGCGATGCTGCTTGTTCAACTCGTCAGCTACAGCGTCATCGATCTGAACAACAACGCGGAGCTGTTTACAACGGTGATCGACATGCTCGCCACCCTCATACATTCCACGCTCGTCTCGGACTCGCAGAGTGAGAAGGACGAGAACAAGAAGTACTATCAGAATCTTATGAAGAAGCTGAAGAAGGAGCTAGGCGACAGGAACAATCAGAGCATATCATTCGTAAGGCAGCTTCTGATCCTACCGAAGGTTACCATGGAGGTGATCACGTGCGAGCAGGTTGGTTGTATCACGGATACGAAGGGCAACAAGATTGCCGGTTTTAACAGTATTGATAAAAAACAGGTAAGCTAAAAATCATTGGTAATTTGCTAGTGTTTCTTAGTTTACGTTGCAGATACTTTTTTTCCATAACGAGATTAAAAAAATTTTTACTTTTAAAAACAGAGGTAAAAAAAAGTTGCCCAAAATTATTCGCGATTTTTAATACATACTGGTTAATCTTTTACTACATTCACCATAATTAGCAAATCTTTCAACAACCAAACAACTCTTTTCCTTCCTCAGGGTTTGCAAGTCTACAACGCTCAACGCGTCTCTGCCTGGGAGCTGCTCGAGGGCCACAAAAACCCCGCACCCCTGTCCTGGGCCTGGTTCCGCGCTGTTCGCCTCGAGCGCAAACCACTCACCTACCACAATGCCCACAAACTACTGCGCTTCCACACGCATAGTCAGATGAGGCCAGCGTCGCATTACCTGGAGCCGCCACCTCTGCCGCCCGAGGACCTTGAACCCGACAAGAAGGAGATGGAGCCCGGCAAAGCGGACACGCCTATGAGCATAGACTCGCCGAGCAGAATGATCATGGGCAAGGGTGGCAAGGCCCTCAAGACGAAGAAGCACAGGAGGAGCAAGGGCGCGGCCACGCCGACGAATCCGATGCAGCCTCAGCCGATGCCGGTTAGTGGATTTTTGTACTTGATTTTTTGTTTTGTATGAGCTTAAGAATAATTAGGTCATTATAGTTTTATAAAATGTTAGACGCATATGGTTCAGTTGATATTCTCTTGAGAGATTGCATGTAGGAGGGTATGGATAATACCTAACTTTGACGAGTTTGAATAGTGTTGAATTTATTTCTTCAAAATTGACATTAATACTTTGAACGATTCTATATAATACACTGTCAGAAAACTCCCATATACATAGGTATACAACGTGTACATTTGGAAACGTAAAATGTAAACACACACATACGTACGCACGCACGCACTCACACACGCACGCACACACACACACACACACACACGCACGCGCGCGCGCGCGCGTGTGTGTGTGTGTGTTTTCTGTCATAGTAGGAACTACTTCTACGAAGTGAAACTGTTCGTTATAGAATATAAACATACGAGATTACAGTAACATTTGAAAATATTGATATTGACGTATAAACATCCAACTATAAAATTTCTCATTGTAGCAACAGCAGGGTCCAACACCAATGCAGCAAATGGCCTACGGGACTCAGCAACCCCAGGTACCCCAGCAGCCAGGCATGTTCCCGGGCATGAACCAGCCAACCATGCCGCAGCAGCCCCAACAACCTCAGCAGCAGCAACCTCAGCAGCAGCAGTGGTACCCAAATCAGCAAGCACCGCATCCAACAGCCCCGCAACAGTACGCTCCTTACGGCCAGCAGATGGCACCGACTCAGGTGGGCGGTCCTCGCTACGACCGTCCTGGCCCAACCGCTATGAACCAGTCCCAATCCAAACAAGCTCTCACTCAAATGCTTCGACTTCGGTTACCCTCAAACCAGTTCATGGGCGCGCAGCAGCCTCAACAGCAGCCTCAACCGCAGCAACCGCAGCCCCAGCAACAGGGCCCACCGCCCAACACCGTACCGCCGAATGTGGGTGGTCCAGCAGCAGCGTTCCAGGGTATGCAGAGGAACCAGTTCATCAGGAACCAGCTGAGGGCGGCCCACGGACAGCAGCATGGAGCACCGCCCGGCATGCAGCCCCAACAGGGTCTTTTTGCGCCCCAGCAGCAGCAGCCGCAACAACAGCCGCAACAGCAACAACAACCACAGGGCATGTATGCGGGCATGCAGCAAGGTATGCGTGAGTACCGCAAGCTTTTTTACAGGGGTTTTTTTACGCATGGATGAGGTAAGCGTTTTGAAGGGATATCGGTTGCGATTGCATGTTTTTCTTATAGTGTATAAGGTAAACACGGTGACTTGATTCGTCAGTATTGGCTCCACTTGTACATAAACGTTATGAAACGTTGTTAAGTTTTACATTTATGTACTAAGTTGTCCATGTGTTATCATAATTCTTAAGTTATATATTTATCGTATTTTAGAATTCTAATTGTAAGTTTGATTTAAATAATCTTCTTAACCATTTTCTATGTGTCTCTCATATTACTCTTATTTATTCCAATTTATTCTTTTTGAGAAAAATTTTTATGTTAATTAATACACCAATTCACATATATAAGTAACCCATCGTATATAACCACCAAACTAAAATCCCACCACCATTTTAGGCATGAACCAGAATTACGCTGGTTACGGTGGCCAGCAGATGATACCACAACAGCAGCAACAGCAGCCGGGTCTGATGGCCCAGCAGCAAAACATGTTTCAGAATCAGCAGCAGATGATGGGTGCGCAAAATCAGCAGCAGATGATGAGCGCCCAGAGCCAGCAACAGATGATGGGCGCCCAGCGCAGTCAGGAGTATATGCAGCAGCAGCAGCGGATGCAACCGGGTGCTGCAAGACCGCCTTACATGCAGGTTTGTTATCTAATTTTCTACATTATAATGTCTCACTCATAAAAGAAGTATTACATATTAATTTTGAATTTAATATGATTTATTTTTAGCAAGCACCGAATGTTACAATGAATACTATGGGTCCAATGGGTGGCGGTGTGCAGAACCAACCAGCACCACCGTACCGGCAAACGGGTGGTAAACCCGGCCCGGTGAACGTTGGCGGTGTTGGACAAGCTAATGTCGGTCTTCAGCCAAACCAACATATGCAAAATGTTAGTTTACTTTTCATTTTGATTTATACATTTTTTATTGACTTTAAAATAGTAAAGCCTGGCAAATGCCAGGTATAATAAAATAATTTTAACTATATTTTTATATTTATAATAAATAAAATATTTTATTAATAACAATTTATTACATTACATGAAAAACTTATATACTATTATATACAAAATATTTCTAATAATTACTTAAAGCTTATTTTACCAACTTATGATTATCGTCGTATATTATTGTATCTTAATTATGAAAAATGCTTGTTTTATAGCAACTGACGCTGAACCAACAACAACGTATGAGACAGATAATGGCTATGCAACAACAGCAGCAGCAACAACAAGCTCAGCAGCAAGCAGGCAACGCCGGTCAGCAAGCGACGCCGCAACTGGTTGCCCATCTTCAACGAAATCTCAATCAGGCTCCGCAGCATCCCTACCAGCATCAACCGCCGCCTTACTAAGTGTACTTCGTTAAGAAAAATATAAAAACAAAAAAGTGTGTGGCTGTGTTGTACGGCGCCTCTTAACGGACGCATTATATTATTGAAGAAAGGACACGTGTTTTAGGAAAATAAAAAGAAAACTAATTGTACTGTGAGTGTAAATGTTAAAGTATTTTATCGTGGAAAAGAAGTTTTCAATTATTGCGTAGCTGTGTTCAATTAACACAAGTAATGTTAGCAGAAAGAGAAAAAAAATCATGTAAATGTATTGCTGATCTACTCAAAGCGCAATGTTTAACTGGATGATAGAGAGAGGGAGAGTGAGAAAGAAAGAGAGAAAGAGAGAGAGAGAGAGAGAGATAGAGAGAGAGAAGTTTAATTATTTTTTAATTCATCCGAACGAGTTTATAAATACTTTGTGGCTTCGACTGTAAATGTTTTATTCTTAATCGATTTTTACGCTGTACATTACTTTTTAAACGATCTTTTCCTTTTATTCTCTTCTTTTGCTTTGTACGATGGTACAATAGTTGACGATCATTGTGTATTCGCGGACGATAACGCATTCGCTCTCATTTTATGGAATGATTGTCGATCAGTTTAGTTAGATTATATATTATTATACAATAATAAATATTCTACGATAAAATTTTATGTTTTTAGTTTTAACCAATGAATACGTGAATAATAAAATTATGGTAGTTAAAGCGGAAGATGTTCTAAGCTCATGATCTATTGGTTGTGCCAAAATTTTAATGTGCACACATTGTTAGGCAAATTGTGTGAATATCAAGGAGGATGATAAACAATCAATATGATTGAGGTCAACACGCTGTAAAAGTATTGTTTTTAAAATACTGCCGCAATCATCGTATTTCGTATACCTGCATAATGCCGCAACAAAGACTCATAAACTGTACATATTCTCTTCCTCCTTCCAGCAATCTATATAGCTGCATTCCTAAATTTTAAATTAAAGGCAGAATGACAATTTTATAATAATTAGTTATTGTGAAAAATTTACTTTTAATCTTTTTTATTATCCCAAGTTTTTCTCCAATGAAAGCTTTTTACTTACCTGTAAGTGTATTTGAATAAATAACAATATTTAACTGATATACAACCTGGAAAAAGTAACAGACAAAAAATATTTTTTTTTTCTTGAATTAAATGATCCATAATTGCACCTAGTACCTGACTTGCTCAATAAGCTTCTAGCATGAATTTGTCAACATAATACGCTTCAACTTCATTATAATTTTTTGTTTCACAAACTTTTAGTAAATCATCCAGCCATTTTGTAGGAACGACCTATACAACAAATTAGAGATATTTAGTAAGAAATGTGCACATTTGTAAATTAAAATATATACATAAGTTTAGAGATTTATAATAAAATAGCAATGGATAGTTATCCATTTAACTATATTTAATTTTAATTATAATGATATAAGTTATTGATAAATATATTAATTTTCACTTACACCAGTTACTTCTAATAATACATCATCCATTGTTACTTTTACTCCTTTTCCTTTGAGTCTGGTTACAGATTGTAAACAAGTTATGGCTCTTCCTAAATATGATCGGATGGATTTACTGCTCGAGCGAGAAGAATTTAGAAGATTGTTCCCGAGAGTGCGTTTACTGCACGAGCCAAACGAGGGCAGTAATCATCCTGTGCAATAATAATTATTGCACAGATCAGTAGATGAAGCATCAAATAATGTCTACTTTTTATTTCTATTTATTGTTTAAAATTGGTGGTTTCCACGCAGCCTTCTGGCCTAGCGCGTATCCTCCACACCTTTATTATCCTTTCCTATATTACAT
>UXGD01006132.1:0-13083 GCA_900474315.1 Torymus auratus
CCCGCTCTCTTCTTTCTCTTACTCTCTTCCCCTCTCTTTCTCTTTCTCTCTCTCTCTCTTTCTCTCTCTCTCTCTCTCTCTCTCTCTCTCTCTCTCTCTCTCTCTCTCTCTCTTTCTATCTCACTCTTACTCTCCCGCATAATGACAGGGAGAGCCAGCCGGCGCCGCGACGTCGAAACGCGAGACGCGCGTCATTCGGGGCGCCGTCCTTTCGACTATGTGTGTGCGTGCAGGGAGGGTCAGAAGTAGGCTGTGTTTTCAGGAAAACTCGAGCAGCAGTCCACCTCGCGGGGGTTCGTCGAACCTTGAACGAGGGATAGAATGTTTTGGACGGAGGTGAATAAGTGCATGAATTTTTATCGAGTAGGTATAGCTGATGAATCTGCGCCCGGAGTGGGTGGGGTGGCGCGAATATTGACGATGAGATGGGATGCTTTTTTAGTAATTGATGGGTTTATTCTGCGTCCCTGACGTCAGGCTGATAGATAAACGCTTTTTGAGGAATCAGTTGACTTTTTGCGCTGGTGTACATACTGATTCCGAAATCAGATTTGGTTACAGGCTAATCGATCTTGCGTATTTAAATATTAGTGCCGGCCTTGTGGCTATGCAAGACGTATCAATTTATTAAGCTGATGCAATGCTATACAGTGTAAGACTATAATTTAAGCATTGGATTTGAAAGTTTAATATACGAAAGTGTGTATAAAATAATCTGATAATATAACGATACATTGTAATTATTTGATTAAATAAATGGAGATACTTTATATTTATTAACTCTGATTATTGACGAGATATTGGCATTACGCACGCAGTTACCTAAAGTGTTGGTGATGAAAGCAACTTTAGTAGATGAAACTTCCAAAACTGCGACTTTCCTTCTTCCATGCGGATACTTGTAATTATACTTATCTACAACGCAATAGAATTTAAGTGGAAAGAAACAAAAAGGATACGAGGAAGAGACAAAATTTATCTTATTGAATTTCCGAGTCGGCGGTCTTATAGTAGGGTAATAAAATTAACGTGAACGAATGGACTTTTTTCTATTTATTAACAAGAATAATAGTTCTATATTTTTTTTCTGGTCAGCGATAATTTGTAATTTTATTTTGTCTCTTACTAAAAAAATAATTTAGTGAACTTTTAAAGGATAAAATAAATCCGAAGCTTATCAAGTAGAAACAGTAGAGTGTTGTCAGACAATTGAAGGAATACTTGTATTCCTTGTACATTGTACACAAAAATATTTGTATCTTTGACGCTAATGTTGAATTTAGACAGTTTATGTTAAAAAATAATTAATTATGATTGTGGTTGATAAATTAATTCATACAACTCGTTATTTTGTTAAGAATTCTTCTAATACCTCAACGCCAAATGAAAATACATAAAAAGGCGTCACACCGTCGCAAAATAATTGTATAATATATATAAGACAAATATATATCACCAGCAACACGAATACAAGCAACAGTCGCCGAATCACGCGACGATTCACAAAAGCTCGCACGAGCAGGAAACCACGCTATGTGGAAATTGAAAACGCTGCCCAAATCGAATATGCGTGCGTACGAAACTTGGCACGCGAGCGTTTAATTCTCACTCTTCCCCTGCGCGCGTACGCGATACGCGGAATAATTCGAAATCGCCTTATAGAGACTTACGCCACGCGCGAGCCCGCTAAATTCGCTCGTTTTCACGCCCACGCTTCGAAATTGATTTGCGTTTAGTTGATAGGTTTCCGGGACGGTTTGATTGAATATGATTTGAGGAGAAAAGGAGCTGGGGGAAGTGACGTGGGTGTAGTTGTGATTGGGAGATTAGTTTAGGAATTGACTGATGTTGTTTGGATTTTAAAGTGTTGATGATATATTGCAGAATAATGAAGCTATTGAAATTCTATAACAGTTGCCCATTGAATAAGGTTAAAAAGTTCTGTCGGGTTATATTAATATATAACGGTATAAAAAGAGAATAGCTTTATTCAAGTACAATATTTTATTAAGGACTAAAAGCATGAACTTTAAAAGCATGATCAATCGTTTTTTCTATAGTGCAGAGTGTACGATGTAAAAAATAGGTAAACTAATTTGGTTTCTTTTGTGTACTAATAGATTTTTAAAATCAATAGTAAAATATCAACAAGCTTTTGCTTCCTTAAAGGGGAAGCTTTGAACAGATGAGAAAAGTTTTTCTGATGAAAAATGATAGAAAATATTATGAATAAATATTGACAAATAAATTACGTGTCTCGCCATAAGTAAGTATGTGTTGTAATTTATTTAATCATTCAATACGTACAATATTCATTAAAATATTTTATAAGGGTTATTACTGTGCATTTATTCCATTTCCATTTGTAAATCAAGTAAAACTTTTTAATTTCACTCTTATCTAATGCCCAGTTTAAATCCTCATTATTATATACAGCACAACCCAAAACTAACGAAAAAAAGTAATAACAAATAGACAAACAACTTGTGACAGCATCACAAAGCCAATCAATTAACCATTCCAAGTCGTCCATAAATCATCGAAACAATAACACCGAGAACGAAAGCATCACGACGCGTTCTCGCCTTTGACGTATACCATACTCGGGGGGGTAGACAGACACCTTCCCACTCTTTCGAAACGCGAAAATAATCGCCGCGCGAAGATGGATTACGCTCTACGCAAATTCGCGCGCCTCGGTATACTTTCCCATGGCTGACGCAAAGATCCGACGCGCGCGACTCGTCCCCGTAAAGAGAGCTAACGAAGACGATGATGGATGGTTCGGGCGATCCGCAACGAAGGGGATGTGACGTGCGCGGGCGGGAGGGAGAGTCGATGAGGTAAGGGCAATGAGTGCAATCTTTCTTGCTTACGTGCGTAGGTTGATCGAGGTTTTCTTTTTTGTATATTCGCGGTGGGGTTTGTTTGGTTTGTGGAGGTAGCGAGGTGTGTGGGCAGGCAGGTTTGTTAAAGATTGAGCAGAAAAGTTTGCAATGATTGTCGGTAATGGTGTAGGGATGAAGGTAGGGATATGATGTGATTTTTATTTACTGTTTGGTTTTCTTTTTTATGTAGAACAATGATTTTATTAGTTTCCAAGATGAAAATTAAGTTTTAATGATGAGAAAGTGACTGATAGAAAAGATTGATACTAATGATTAACTCTATTAAAAAATCATCACTATAGGTAATATCTGAATAATGCTATTATTCAATTTTACTTTCTTAAGAAAAATGTTGTTATAATTTTCTTGTATATTTTCTTATGATTGTGCTTGCTTACTCAGTTAAATATGTTGCTCAATATAAATAAAGAAAACAAAAACTTTTAGTATTTAACATCCTATTAAGAACCGAAACACTGCCGGTATAACTTTTTAATAATGTCCTGTAAAATTTCGTTCCCAACACTGCGGACACACTCGAAAGTCTTCAAAGCGAAACTCCGGCCCGAGCCTCGTATAACTCCCACCAAACTACTGCGCATGCTGAGCCTCTGCCTATAATCCATCAAAGGCTGCAAAGAATCCACTCTGCCTTCGTATCACTCGCATGCGAAAAGCAAACACCGCGAAATTGCGATACCCGCCCCCTACGAGATAAAAACGGTTTGTGAACCAGAACGTAATTCGTTGCTAACCGTCTTACAACGGTCGGACAACGTGCTCGTTAGCCCCGAGTTTAACGCTGTGTCGTAGTGACGCTATACGGTTTTTCCAGGAATTGCTCTTTCCCTCTCTCTACGGCTAATTGCTTCAACTGGGTGAGCAAAACGTCGGGAGTTACGGCAAATTGAATCGTCGCCGAGGAACGAGAGGGAATTCAAATTTTTCCCGGGGAAAGTTTCTCGCCGCGATTCGCGCACGGCGACGACGACGCTAAAGTCGTTATCGCGCTACCTGCGCTTTTTTCCAGCCCCGAGTTCGTGGTCGAACGGTATCTCTTCGGTTCGTGGAGAGGGAGACAGGATTTACATGCTTTCTTTTTGTCTTGGTATCTTTCTTATTTATCCGCTTCGATATGTTTCTATGGTTTTGGTGCCCTTTTTTGCAGATTGAATGGGGAATTGTATAACAAAGGACCTTTTTCCTTTGTGCTTTTCTTTGGTTAAAGTAAACTTAACGAAAGAAAGCCTTGGTAATAAAGTGAATTAAGAAAAGAACCCTCTACAAACGTTCAAAAGTTGCGGAACTTAATGACATAAAATTTAAATTTCATGTTTTTTAACTGTCTTGTTCGCGTTTCGAATATTTTAAAAAATTTTAATTTAAAAGTCCTCCTTTCATTTTGCCTTGAATTCTTTCTCTACCTATTGCATTTATATCGAAAATTTACTAGTAATCGTTAAGCGTTTCAGAAACCTTTCGATCTTATACGTTCATTTGTTTCGGAACTTCTGCTTCACCGTACGGAAAATTTCTCATGTAACATAAAACCGGTGACCTTGACATAATTAAAATAGATATATTTTTCAAAGCTAAAAAACGATATGCAAGTTTGTAGTAGATTGAAATGTGTATAAAAGGGAAAAAGAGTACTTCGAATTAGCTTTTTGGAAAAAGAATCCTCATTATAGATTTGTAAGAGAAGAAGTTTCCACTGCTAACCGCAAAGTTTTTTTTTAACATAGTATTTTATCTTTTACTATGTTACTGGCTCACTGATATCAATTGTAAAAAATTTTGAAATCAAATCTCAAATATCTATTAATCTCTCATTACCTAAAATTTAATGAAAACTAGTTATTTACACTCTAATGTGAGTGAGATCGGAGAATGTATACAATCTATAAAATTAATTAATTTTAACTTATTTATTACAGTAATAAATTTGACATCACATTTTTGTAGTGCCTCATATCAACCCAACTACTCCGCAGGTACGAACGTAACGCTATACCCAACCAACGAACTTTCACACCGTACTCACCTTGACCTTCTTGTCGATTTCGGGCTTCTCGAGGAGACTCATCTGCTGGCCGGGATACGCCGGCGGTAGGAGACCACCGCCGGGTCCACCTAGCCCACCCGGTCCCGTGAGGGTCGTCGGCGTGGGCGGGGCCTCTGGGTCGAAATTAACATGCTGGGGCGGATGCCGGCCCGACAGGAAGCCCCGGGGCCTCCGGTTGCCCGCCATCCTCAGGTGCGCCGGTACTGTTGTCGTGGCCGTAGTTGTCGACCGCTGGGGTCGCTGCTGCTCGCCACTTCCTTCGTCGGCGCTTCCGCCACCAGGGGATCCTGAGCCCCTGGCAAACTGATCCTCATCTTCGCCCGCGCTCTCTGTGGAAAGAAAGACGAAAACGAGGGGTGAGAAGGGGGTACGCAGTAAAAATGTTATGAACATAAAAGTTTAAGTCTTTATATAAAATACTTTTTATGTTTTAGAAGCAATAAATAAATCTTTTTTAAAGGAACCTCAGGCACCTGAAAAACTCTTTTTCTTTTTTTAAAGCTATTCGGTAATAAACTTATAAATTTGGAATAATATTGTACCTTGTTTTAAAAGATTTAAAAAAAAAAGAACAAATATTTACTTATTATTTATCAATATATATTTCAATAAAACGTAAGAATATAAAATTATCAAATGATTCTTTCATGCGGTAATAAAATTAGTTTATATATGTAATAATTAGTGATGAAACATGAAAAATCTAATTCTTAAACCTCATATTTTTGGAACTTTTCCAATATTGTTTCTTTACTACATGTAAATAATTATAGAGAACAAGTGAAGATGTAGACGAGTTTTGAGTTTCCAAAAACTTCGAAATACTAAAAGTTGATATGTTTTTGAAAATACACAACGTTAAAAATTAACACTTGGTAACAAATATTTTTTTATCACAAAATTACGACAAATTATGTGAATTATATTATTGAATTAATTACGTTAGTTATTTGGTTTTCCTTTATTTTTAATTTAAATACAGACAAATTCCTTTCATTATTGAATACCTTATACGTACAAAATTCGTAATGAATAGGAAATTCTCTGCAACTTACAGACTTCCTCAAACTTATATACATCCTATGTTGAAAAAAGTCACACCTAAAAAAAGGAATCATTTACAAGCAAAGCCAGACACAAACAGAACGACGTAACATCTCCGTCTGCCGAAGCCGTAAAACTCAAAGACGCCAGATGTCCTTTCCAGACACGCGTGGAAACCCGACAAACGTCATAAGTACAAATCGAGACTGCAAAAAACTGTTTGTCTGCCAGGATTCCACCTCGCGTGTAATCGAAAACTAAGGCGCTTACAAGGAAATCGAATTAATTTCTCGCCGTGTTTTCGTCCCCTCCCAAATCGCCCACCGTTGACCCACATTTTTCGACTTCCCCGCGGGAAGAAACGCTGCAGCGCGCACACAGTCTTTTAATTCGCCGGGAATTTATGTGAAAACGTGAAAAAAGTGCTCGTTATTCAGTTTCGCGTGCGCGTGTAGCAGACACATACATACAGTTTGGAATTCGCGATAAGGGACGAGTGTAAACGAGGCGAATTAACGCGCCACTGACAATGTTATCGATGCTTTTTCCCAAGCTCGTGTTTGTCACCGGAATACGTTTGTTTTCGGCTCTATTGGTCGCGCTTTTATAGAGCGCTACGCGCCGGTGTATTGTATCAATATTGTCACACTGATTTTTTTGGTATGAAATATTTTTACTTTAAAATATATGTGATAGGAACTTTTTTGTTTTAGAATGTAAAAGTTTAAAAAGGGCATTAAGGGATCCTGGCGTTGCAAAACGCCTACTAATTCGAAATGACACAATTTTCGTTGACGGGCCGTCTAGATAATTGCGACAAAATGCAGAATTTCGCTGACGCTGTATAATATACACGATATTTGAAAAAAATTCGGAGGTAAAATGAAGTTTGCGAGTTGTGATAAAAATGAACAGATACATAAACAAAAGCAACAATAGGCGAGTATATACACTGGGCACAATTTCGCAAAAGTAGAGGTTTATTTCGGGTTATTTGTTTTGCTATCTTTTACATGCGTTAGCAGAAAAAAGGCTTTTGTAATGCGTTGAAAAGAGAAGGTTTTTAGAAATAAAACATAGATGAGGTCGTGAAAAGTAGATTTTTATGCTATTATTATACTCTTTTGAATACTCATGCAATTAGTAATAAAACTGGTAGCTTAAAATTATTCTTTTATACGCAACTACTGCTGGTAATCCCATTTTACACCCGAGTTTGTAAGTACATAATAGTACGTACGCCAGAGTTTCCTGTGATATTTTTTCAAATAAAAAAAAACAATGATCCCATGTAACTTTCGGTTCTATTATTATGCTGTACCCTCCGTTATCAGATATACAAAATTCCCGGCTGGGTTTCTCCTTAACTCCCTACTTCACCCTCCTACAAAAATCTCTTCATTAGAACCAATCAGCCCCTTTCTAATTAAACCCTTTGTACCTCCTCTCCTTCCCCGCTCCCTCCTTGCCTCTAAATTTCACGACCACGTACCAAAGGTCGCCGCTATCTCACTCGAGATTCCATTCGCGAACGCGCGCGGCCCTTAAAACCCTCGCGCGCTCGTAAACCCGTGGGCGCTCGGCCTCATTGACCGGGTCGCCGCCGTAAACGAACTTAACGCTCGCGAGGACGGAAAAATAAAGGAAATGAACGATGCTTGTAGCCAGTGAAACGGTTATGAGGAGGAAGGAGGAGAGATTTCGAATGGACGGTGGTGAGGTGAGATGGCTCGGATGGTTATGTGAGTGACTGTTTATTTGGGAGAGGTTGTAAAGGTTTTGTTCGAGGAGTATGAATTGTCTCTATGGCAAAGTTTTGTCAGAATGTTTTAGAGGAAGCGTTACTGCACGGTGGGGTTATATGATATTGCCGACATTGACGCCTAATCTTCGAGAAGATTTTATAGACATGTGCTGGGACTACGGAACGGTTATTGTTCTGGCCTTTACAATGTTATGGCTTTACACTCCCTGTCAAAAGTTAGTTTTTTGATTTCAAGCTAAGATAAATATTTATATGGAATAGTCAAAGATTTTTCCGGCCAGAACGTACGTGCGGAAATGCAATTCGAATGTTATAAGCTTTAAAAATCCGTGATCGAAACAAAATTGACAAAGTTTCATGATTTTATCAAAATCTTTGAAATTTTGTCTACTATGCTTTTGTGCAATAATAAAAAATAATGAATCTTTGTTAATTTTGAGTCAATTTCTAATAGCATTTCTGCAGTGAACGAAGGAACCGTCAACTATTCCATATGTAATCATTTACCGTCGTTTTAACGCTAAGAACAAACTTTTGACAGGGACTGTACACCTTATCCTTAAGCTGTAATACCATATAATAGTTTTCACTATAAATTCCCTCAAAATATTTCAAAAGTACTCCATCAAAATTACATTTTGGAAATATACTAAACAATGAACAATTCCTCATCAGTCCCGGCATATTATTACACTTTCTTTCCAACCATAAAAATACCATCACTCCAATTCATCCGACCGCTGTTCTCCCTCCCTTCGCGGAGAATCTTTCTCTCCCTCTTATTAAAATGCTATACGCTCCGGAAGAAGGGAGCGGAAGGAGGCAAAAACGTCCGAAAGTGCATATGGAGCCGACCGAGAAGATTAGGTCGTGAGATGGAAGGAGAGGAGAGATGAGACGGCGGGACGAGATTATGCGAGGACCGTTAAAAGCGATGGCAGCTCGTTTTTGCGGTTATTTTCCTTTTCCGCGTTGCCCCCCCCCCCTCACTCTCTCTCTTTCTTTCTCTTTCTTCCGCTAGCCAGTTTCACGCGGATTTCCCGCGACCGTATGTGGCTGTACGGGTTGCACGGTTGGATTTGATTTCGACGATTACGAGCGACCTTTGTTAGCTGATAGACAAGAATTAATGTTACGAGTCTTATTTCCAGTAGAATTGTCAATAAGCGAATAAAGTATTGTGAATTGTGTGCGGATGACGATAAAACGAAAGCTTTTCTCTCGCCTCGCCTTTAAAAATACGAGAATATTAAAATTGTAAATATAGTGTCACTTTACGACTGCGCTGTATTTCACCGCGGTGTATTATATATAGGACGCAACTGTTCGAGGCGCGAAATATAAAAGTTAAAATACAGCCGTTCACCGAGCTTAAACGATCCCCGATACATTTGACACGTCGCGACGTTGGATTTTTTAATCTATTTTCCGGGATCTGCGTTTCACGGTGTAAAGTGATGTAGAGGGCTATGAAAAAAAAATAGAAAAGATAAATCAAAGGTTAATGCATGTCCTGTGAATATTTTGGAAATAGATTTAGAATCTGTAAATGATTCAATAAAATGGATATAGATGATTGTTTGCAATACAATCAACTTCAATTTATTTTTATCTACGTAAAAATCAAATTAAATACAAATCTAAATTAAGGGAGTACTACCGGTAAGTAGCTAGTCAAGCGAGTGCACATCCGCGTTCCTAACCTCTTTCGCAATGCTGTTACCCTATGGCTATGGCTGTAACAGTCATGTTTCCGTCAGATTGTATTTTCATTAGCTTATAACTACGCTCATAGGCTCCTAATCTTTATTATCAAGCACTCAGATTGTTCGTTAGTTTTTTCACTATTACCCTGCCAAGTTTGAGCAAAGTCCAAGCCGTCAATGTTGTACAATTTAAAACGAAAGAGAAAAATGTGTGATTTCCCATAAGCCCTGTGTTAAATGTATGAAAATTGAAATGTTAATAACTTTTTTCTCACGCTCCCAAAGATCACCAAATTTTAACTGAGTAATTTTTAAACTAAAATCTACCTATCTGCCAAATTTCAGATTTTTCTAAGTCGTCAATCCATTACCAGTAGTACTTAAATACAAAACGTAATATTTTTGCCCGAATGAATCACTACTTGCATTATCGAATAAAGAAACTACTACAAAACATAAATAGTCCATAATTGTAAATTTTTATGATTGACCCAAGAATTTTACCACAGCACTAACAAATTAAATTATCATTCACTAACACAATCCATACAATTTATATTTTCTTTTATACTGCCATGAAAACTAATTCCACGCGTACCCAATCCACTAATGAAAACCATACGCAACACACACGCGTTTCCAAGAAAGCCCAGCCAATTTTCCGAAGCAAGATTTACAAGCTGGCCCCGGACTGAAAACCCGTTCTCGTACGTGGGCAAAATTAAAACACCCTTGTCATAAAAAAAGAGATCGCGTCCACCCATGTGACGAGGGACGAGAGAGAGAGAGTCCTGGACTCATCAATCTTCGGCAGGCAGGGGTGCGTTATTACGCGATCGTTAAGAGCGACGAGATTTACACGCGGCACGCATGTATGCGCGAAATTGACGTCGCGGCGAGGTGGGTATCAAACAGAGGCAAGAAGGGGTTGGAGGCTGGGATAGTTTTATGGGTTATAAGGGACGGTAAAAAGGTTGCATGTATTTTTGAACGAGTAGTTTAATACTAAAGGTATACATGTAAAAAGTATAACAGTATAAACTTGAAAAAATGGATAAACTGACGCATTTCGTTACTATTTTATCTACATGTATCAGGAATTTTTTATATTTGCCAGCGTCATTTATTGCCACTCTAGAAATATGTGACCTAGTCAATAAAAAGTATGGAAAAACCTTCTTTCTCCCTTGATTCCAGTTCCATTCGTTCATATATTTTTAGTCATTACAATATTCAACAACCATGAAAACAAAGCGTAAATTGTTTTCTGATACTACTCCATGAAATAACTAAAAATTCCAGCCGAACTACAAGAGCATCTCGGAGGATTACGCCCACTAAAAATTTTTACACCTCCCGTATCCGGTCGCCATCCCTTTTGCTCCGTACAACCCTATCCCTCGATTACACCCATCTTCCCCCCAAAAAAGGACAAAAGAGAAGGTATACACATAACCCGCGCGCGTTCACTTTTACAACCGGTCGTAAAACAGTGATTTTTCGAAAATGCAGGAGAGCACACGCGCGTGCACTCGGCTGGAAAAATCGGCGACGTCGGGAGGAGATAATCTTCGGTGCGCTTGATAGCGCGAGTAAACATAAACATATGGCCCGGCCACCGTCGCCACCGACATACGGCTCGATTTAAAGCGTCAATGCGGCTCATTGTTTGACGATTAGCCGGGTCAATTTTGGGTGTGTGCGTGTGGAATGAGGGACGTGAGTTGCGAAAATTTGCGAGTAATGAGTAAGCAGTTTTGAATGGTAAACGTGGAATAATAATGTTTATAAGATTTTGGAGTGAAATAATGATTATATGTTGATATATTTAAAAGTTATTAAAAAACCAATATTGATTGGGTTATAAACATGACATTATGCATTTTAAGATGGTTTTTTATCGACATTTGAGAAGGTCATATTTTAGTTAATATAGTTTGAGCATAACTTGAGTCAACAATCGTATGAATATATGTTTTAATTATGTCTTAAATATTGACAGCTATACGAGCGGGTCAATTGCATTCACACATACTAATTTATAGAATATTTGGTAATGCGCTACAATGTAGCGTTGTACAGCTTAAATTCCATGAATTCTATTAAACTCTGTTATTTTCTTCTATACCGTACAGCAACCTTCATAAATCAACGAGTTTACTATTTGGATACATAAAGCTGTAAAATCTGCTAGAAAAAGAACTAAGAGTCCATAGGCGGTCGTAAAAGACTAAACAAATTCAAGAAAGAATAAAAGTCACATTGCAAAGCTCGACTGCATAATTATCGGCGCGGTTTCAATTTGCGTATGTATACGGCGGGGGCAGTAAAGTCAATGCTTTGCATTTCGCCTCTTCAAGTGCGGGTAAAAATTTACGACCCTTCGCTCGTATTGCCTATAATGATAATACTAGAGTATTGTAAAGCAATAAAAGCGTACGTGGCTTTTTCGACTTGAGCTAGGGTTTTAAAGAAGTGCTTTAACGTTAAGAGTGCGTACTTCTCGGTTTTATTTTGTCTCATAATTTTTATTGAAAGCTTACGTGAGTTATGTTCAAGCTTAAGTCTGTGATAAATAATAGTATTGTTTTTGAAGAATGATTTTAAACGAGTTGCGTTTAATGGATGAACATTCTAAAAATCATTAGGTAACAAAAAGTACTTGCTTATTATTTTGCTCTTTAATATTTACTTTTTATTTTATTTTAAAAATTACTTACATTGTGCTGTGGTCTATCTGGTGATATAAGGGAATCATATCTATCTCTATCTATCAAGATTCTAATTTAGTGTTTTGGCTAAGAGCACACATCTATGAATAAATTGTAGAAGCACACTGAGTATTAGCCAGTAGGTTTTATATTTATCTTTAAAAAGTCATGAAATTCTAACATATTTGTTGCTTAAATAATATGTGATTTGTCTAAATGTCAAACATCAATTAAATTATAAAAAGGCGATTTAGTTAGATTTCATGTAAATCAAAAGCACGGCAATTCCGACGGTCACAAACTTGTTGCAGGTCATTCATTTGCGAGGAAGCAAACAAAACCGACTGACTCGGTCGATTGATTTATTTACATTGACAGTGCATGTTTTTGACGTTTCGCTCTGATGCTCTATACCCCGTCCCAATCCATTTCCATGTTTGATGAATGATTATTTAGGTCGCACGTAATTGCCTTTTATTTTTTTTTTTAAATTATATTTTCCAACATCTTTACATGTACATTCCATTTTTTACCATCAATTATTATATTTTATTCTTCTTTAGTTAAATATTTAACAAAAAGCATTGATCGTGTCATTCTTTATATTTATGCTGTATTTATTTACTTCTCAACAGTATAATTGAGTATAAGAGTGAATAAAGTTAAATGACCTCACGAGATAATTTAGGTTCAAAAAATCACTTTAGCAGCAGTGACAATTTCGAACCCTTTAACGAAAATTAGTAGCAAGTAGTTAGTTTTAGTTAGTATTAGTAGCAATAGCTAGTGTTAGTAGCAGACATGAATTTCAAACCGAATAAACGTGTTAGGGTTGCACGATATAGCAAGATTAATCTTGATATTGTATTGTCTTGCCTCAATATTCAAGACAATAATCGATACA
>UXGD01006133.1:0-13080 GCA_900474315.1 Torymus auratus
ACAGTTAGTATACTTAAATTTTACGTTTCAAATAAGCTAATATATTAACTATTATGAAATCCTTCTCTCAGTGTAGGGAAAAAGAAAATATTTAGAGAAACAAAGAAAATATTCCATATATAGGTACGCACACTTTCCACGAACGAATCCAAACAACGTTTAAAGCGAATCTAGAGGTAAACGTAGCCCCTTCTCTCTCTATCTCGGAGAACTAATTCATCGCAAACCGATCGGTCTGATTTCCCGTTAAACAGAGAACGAGAAAACACAGGCGGGGTAGAAGAAAGGAAAGAGAGAGAGAAGTTTACCGAGGAGCCACTGCCGGACGCGCGCAGTGATCTCGGCGAGTGCCTTTTTTCGGCTGCGGCGAAGAGTGAGCCTTTCGAGGATATAGAGAGGAAAGTTATTTAGGAAATCATTGTGAAACGAGGGAGAATGGAATTACAATCCAAACACATGCGAGTAGATGCGTTTTATCGGGGTATAGGTATGGGATTTTGTTGAGTGAGGAATTGTTTCTTTTTTTCTTAATTGCGCGGGGGTAATAAATTTGGTGGATTTTTTGGATTAAGAGGTAATTACGTTTATTTGTTTGGAGTGAGAAAATGCTTTTATAGGTATAAAAGTAAAAAGTTTTATGAATAATTATAGGAAAAGCGATCGATATTATATTTTTCGAACGCACGGGTGAAAATTCGATGGAATTTAATAAAAGTGTATAATAAAACTTTTTCAGAATCGATTGTTGAACGTAAAAATTCTAAATTTTTCACGCAATCTCGATATCATAGAATCGATACGTACATAATAAATTTTGTTAATATTAGAATCCTGCCAGATCAGTTCATCCCAAACAACCTGTACTTTTCTCAAAACCACATATTCATCTTTCTCAACTACACATTTTACACAAACAACAATCATCGATCACAAAAAGACACGACACCGCATTCCCTCAAAAATCGCGACCCATTTATACCGTATAAAGCTCCATGAATTTCATTCCGTACACCGTTTCTCTCTTCCTCTCGCAACCCAAACATCATTTTCTCCTACCTATATAGCTCCGCGCGACACAAAACACATCACAGCGCCTGCGCGCATTTTCCTTCGCACGCGCCCACTAAGACTCCGCCCTATAAGATACGCGATCTCTTGTTTTTCCTCTGCTCTCTTTCTCTTTTCCCGGGCGCTAAATCTGGGGAAAGGATGAGGGCGGAGAATAGCGCTATCTTTCGCAGCTTCTCTCTCTCCTGTAAAACTCCGTGATCTCTCTCCGCTATACGAGGCGCTACCGCGCGCGCCACTACTTAAAGGATCAGGCGGGGTATTGAAGTCCAGGGAGGAAGTAAATTTTAAATTGAATCGTGAGGCGCGAGTTTGGTGAGATTTTCGCGCGCAGAAGCTCGATTCCAGCTGTCGATGTATATATATGGTGAGTCGAGATTTTGTTTAGGAGGTATTGCTATAGGTGGATTGAGCGGTCCGGAGTGTACAATGGGGTGGTATAGTACGATAGTGGAGTTTTATCGGGTTTGTTTATATTTGGAACGCGAATATGAGTTTTTCATCGTCAGTTGTGATGAACGAATTTTTTAGTAGGAATATGCTAACTCTATTATAGGGAGTACTCGAATTTCTGTATGAAAAAGATAGAAATTGTATCTGAAATATCCGTTTTCCTGTAAACTATGGAATATTTTTGAAACATTGCATCCCACATTCTCGACAACATTATTTTTAATGTTTTTTTAAAAATACAAGCTTTAAAATTCGGTCCCTCCTGCAGTAATTTCATGAATTTTTTAATTTTTCATTTTATTCGCAATGTATAACAAAATCCATTTCGAATGTAAAATTTAGAAAAGTTAAAGTGAAATTGCTCGTGTTTTCGTATTGTACACAATTCCAAAACGAGTATTGCGACAACTAGAGACTGTGGAAGCCGATGATAGATCTAAAGTTTTACAATCAATTTGGAAACATTACGAGTCATGATTGATTGAGTTGGTTATAGTATTGAGTAACAGACGACAGAAACGCCTATAATAAATGTTGCATTTCACAATTCACAGTTGAACGATAAACACCTTATTATTCAATTTGTTCGTTTAATGCGAAATGATTATAACAATGCACTACACGTACTCTCTTACTATATACATTAAATAATCCTATATTCCGACAATAATTTAAAACTGTCATTACGTTTACCCAAACCAAACCAATAAATAAACTCAACTATTATTTAAATCATTTTATTTGTACAATCACACAGCTGTAACATAAATCAATATTTATCTTGTACGTATACTCGTTACAACACAACCCGTCAAATAAAATCCACTGGTCCAATATATACCGGAATATTTATTAGAAAAGCAAGCAGCAGCCGCTGACAACGTCCGCTGCATTATTTATTTGCGATATTAATCCATTTCGTATTTACCCTCCGACAACCCGCTCTCAAAACACATATCCAACGCCACGAATAATATCCACCAAATAATAAAACCCCACGCGTGCAGCAATAATCCCCTTAAACAAAAAACCCTCATATTCCCTTCCCATAAACCTCTACCCCGAAAACTCAGCTAAAAAACCGCGCGGCTAGTAGGTACCTATATATACCTACTATAACAGCAGCCAAGTCCCGAAAAAGCGCGCAAACAAACCGTTTCATTACACCTGTACCCCGGCAAAAAAACGCGAGTCCCCGATTTCTCTGTCTCTCTGGCTACTCACCGCGCGCCTGCGCGCTATAGCCGTCGTATCTGCGCACACATACACGTATATATATATATATACAGAGTGTGTGCCGCAAGCGCGTCCCTGGACGGACGTTGACTTTTTCCACGCGGCTCGCTTTTCCCTTTTCCTTCGCTCTACACTCGCGAGCGCAGGATACGCGCGCGTTATTTACGGCATAACGATCGTCGGGATTTTTCTCTCTCGCTGGCTCTTTTTCATTAGGCACAAGAGGGGGAATTCCAGGGCGCGAGTGCGCGCGATTTTCTCGCCGATTTGCTGCGCGCTCGCTGATTTTACGACTCGTTAACGAGATGAGTTTTGCGTCGCGTCAGAAGTTGAGGTCGCTTTCACTTTTGCGTTGTACTCGAGCCGCCGAAGTATATACTCAAGAGACGAGCTGATTTTTTGGACTTGCGTGCGTTGCGCAAGGGACATCACACGTATCAGGTCGTTTTGAAATATATCAGCCGAAGGTTCTTTTTTTGCGTCTGGCGTTGTAGTAGGGCGCTCGCGCGCGCGCGGAGGCTAAACGGTTTTCCTATACATCGACCTGTGTGTGATTAAATTTGCGTTCGATACTACGCGTAAAAATGCATGGGCTTTTGATGAGAAATACTGCTACAGTATCGTCCAATAGGATGTTTTCATTATTTTCTCCGTAGGGAGAGAAATCAAAGTGAAATCGGCGCGCCTGAGAGAGAGATTTTTGAGAAAAAAACGTTATCGGGCGGACTAGTTTTTGCGCGTTCGCGTGATTAATTTACGTTTATTATTCCATTATTGAGAGCACGCACCAACAGCGAAAAAAAAAACATAAATAAAACAATGTTGAGCGCGAAAAAAAAAGTTCCCTCGCGCCTGGTGATAATGCACTGGAGTGTCTTTATGAGAACAATATGTCGGTGTGTGTGGCGTAATCAGCGCGCGGGGAATGAATAGCGCCGTGCGTCTAACAATGCGGCGGTCGCTTTATATTTCTGGTTTGAAAAATAATTATAAAAATATGATGATTTGAATTGTATACGCGGAGATATGTCGCGCGCGTGTATTATAATAATAACGTTGACAAGCTCGTTCTTTAATAGCATTTATTTCACGGTAATGCAATTAAACTGAATTGCGCTAATCTAATATAGAATCTTGATGATGACAAGAAAAAGAGAGTCGTAAACTAATAAGCCCCGCTGTATGGAAGTTTAAAACGGTTATCCTTTTTATTATACTTATATACGCGAAACACACACACGCGATCGAAGTAATTAACGCATTTTAGTACATACTTATAGCCGTAACTGCGTCGTTCTTTTTTTTTTGTTCTTTTCACGACCGCGTAACAAATTAATACTCTCCTATATATAGTATACGTATATATAAACTCGCGTGGTCGGTGAACTTGTCGCCGCCGCGGAGAGAGAAATCGCGAATCGCTGCGGTAATTCTTTCTCCGACCCTGTTTCGCGCGCAATAATCGCTCAATTAGCGGATTGCATTATATAGCCAATTATATACTTGCGAATTAATGCGAAAATTGAAAAAAAAGACACGCATACTTCATCGATGATACGTATAATAGTTATATACATCACGAATTTGAAATCAAATTTCATGCTATTTTGAACGGATCCTTCAAACCCCCGATGCTCATTAATATAATAATCTCTCGTCGAGCTGATATTTCCGTATCAATTAATCGATTCATCCCACACGCACACGCGTGTCTCTTTCATCCGAACCGCTCCGCAATATCTTCTCCTCTCTTGTACATCACAAACACAGAAAGATCTCTTTTCAAGACCGGCGGCGGCGGCCTCTAGCTCAAAGCATTCGCTCATATATTCAGGGGCCGAAGCAAAAATGTCCCACTTCAGATATCAAAAACCAAACCACGCCGAAGTATAGCAATCCCGGAAAATAACACACAGCTGCGGCGGCCGATAATAATCAGCCGTACGTCCGATACACATCTGAATCTCGTCCCAGTTCTCGAGAGAAGGCCGTAGGTAGTAAACCACGTGCACGCGTGCCGAGTAAAATAGTATAAGTCGGTAATAACCTAGACTCTTAGGATATACGCCACCTGCTAGCTGCACTCGCGCGAGCAAATGAACCGAGGTGAAACGCCGCCGTAGGCCAGCCGCCGCGCGGCCTTCCGCAAACGGAGAGAAAGTCAGTGAGCAAGCTGCTGCTGCTGCAGGGAATTCTACGTGCAGCAACGTGCGAAGGAAAACGAGTCTAGGAGGGCTGAGATGAGAAAGAGAGCCTAGTATGGCGAGTAGTAGTGCAGCGGGTGTTGAAATGGACACGCGCGAGATGTGTGTGTTGCGAAAGAATGCGGGAGGCGGTGAGCGTGTGATTAGCAGAGGATGTATATGGGTAGCGGTTTTGGAGTGGAAGGACATCATATGGTCAAACGTATAGAGTCCGATTTTTTGTCGTTGGCAGGCTTATATGTATGTATAAAAGATGAAAGGGGTTTTTTGCATGAAATTTTTCAGTACGCTGGAAAATTTTATTAATAACTTATAGAGAGAGAATTTACAAAAACTATATAGTGCATTCTCGTGGGTTTATAGAATTTTAGCTTGGTATATAGACATAGTTCCAAAACAAACTTTGGAAACATGCAGTGAGAGAGAGAGAGAGTTGGAGGAACGCTGATTAGTTAAAAATTCATACGTAAGAACACTTTGTACACCTCAAATATTTAGTTCTCGAGATAAAGTGACTTAAAGTTTTACGGACACGACTAATGCAGCCGAGCGTACACGTGGGAGTAGCTTTGTGCGCGAGTTTTCAGGAAAAATTCCATTTTCGAAATGTAATAATAAAATTGCGCACACGACGACAAGAAATAGAGAGACACACACACACTCAATTTAAAAATTAATAAATGAATAAGAGACACATGACAAAGTATATACGAAAAATTCATATTTACCAATATTAATACTGTTTTGCACGTATTTCCGTAAATATTCTGAAATCAAAATATCAAGAGAATGTCAGAAAAAATTGTGTATATGGTTATTATTTAATATCTGATATTGACAAAGTTACAAATGGCGGTGAGAACATTCCTTATATTTTTTTGTATTGTTTGTTTGATTGGTGACATGATGACATGATGGCGTGGAAAAAATTCATTAAATCGTATGTATATATCAAGCGAATGCACACACATGACAGATGGATACACATTCCATTAATTGCGCACAAAGTGCGTGTGCGCAACACGGTATATTATCATCTGAATTACATCACGAACAAACGAAATAATTGCCATTCCGTCGTTCGATTCAAATTAGCTTCATGTATGTATAGGTATAATAAACTAATTTTATGGATAATATATTTATATTTATCTAGTCTCAGCTCTCGCTTCATTATTACTATATATACATCCAAAACAACTACATATAATGCCGTAAAACGTTAATTTACATTCTGTATATACACATAACCGCAGCTTTACGACCCAAGAAGTCGTTATCTCCACTAAACATCGCTCGATACATCAATCTCCACAAAGCACACCGCTGCACTCGCTCTCTCGAGTCCATTGACAAAACCCAAAAAGCGATTACGCAACTCTACCTACCGCACCTCAATATATAATCCCCCACCCCCGTATACAATCAATTACTCTCTCCGCTATCCGGAATTTCACTATAACCTATTATCCAAAAATTTAATTACCCGCCCGGCAACAACAACAGCGGCATGTATACCCCGCCCGCTATTTGCCCTCCCCCTAATCAAAAAGCCAACAATCGCGGCCCTCTCTACCCTATTTAACCTCTCGGAATCGATACACACCGCACGTGGCTCTCTCTCTCTCCCTACCTCCAGCGCGCATTAATATTGTGTTCCCACTTATTGACTCTCACCGAGATCTTATAGGAGTGGCGCGCGCGCGCGCACTTTTCTCTCGCTTCGTTCCACTTTTGATATCGGGAACGCGCGCGAGCGGGCTTTTCTCTTGAGAAGGTATAAGAGAGGGGGGAGAGCGGAGATTATCGATGTCATTACGCGGCGCGGAGAGATTCCGGGTCGGGAAAATTAGGTGTTGGCCGCTGCCGTGGCTGATGGACGATGACGATCGGACCGACGGACGGTTTTTATATAGGTAAGAGAGAGAAGAAGGATTGGAGAGAATTCGCGCGCGTGGAATTTGTCGAGAGAGAGAGAGAGAGAGCGGAGATTGCATCGCGACGTTTTACGGTGTAAGGAGTCCGTTTGGGGATCGCTGGTCGTTATCGCGCCAGACGTAATGTGTTACGTTTAGTGGGTATTTGAAACGGGATAGATTCGCGATAAGGGATTCTGCTGTATGTATGTATACTTGGGAATCGTTCGCTGGGATACGATGATTTTACTGGCCTGAAATATATACGAAACTTTCTCGTTCGATTATACGACTATAATAATAAAAACTGAAATGACTTTTAAATGTTCGTATAATTATAGTAAAAAAAGTAGGCGCTACATATACTTTCTATCTCTTATTAGCGGGACGTTAAACACTCTGATAAGCATTTATACTTGAAGAAATAAATAACTGGGGAAAAAGCGAATAAATATTTATCAGATACTGATACGCGTATATAATATACACGAGCAGCGTATCGAATATTTTTCGCCAGGTTCATTAGCTCTCTCGATCCTATCGGTGTATTATTTATTCAATATATATACAATAATTATTAAATAAAAGGAAAAAGCGAGAAAACCAGGTCTCTATATTATGGATATAACAATATTCGAGAAAGAATGCGCATTAATAAAAAGAAAAAATACCAATTTTAAAATATGTAGGGCTCCCCGATTATATACCACCGCCGCGCGTTCCATTATCCGCCTATATTCTTTTAATTGCTCGCGGCCTTTAATACCGCATATTATTATTAAACGCGAACATGTACAAGACTTCTTCGACACCCATACGAAGCCTCTGTAACAGCACACTCACGACGAAATTAAATTACTTTCACCACTTTTTTCGTCGCCGCACGAAGTCGTAGGTATACTTGTATACACTACTACGCGCGCGCAGCTGTTCCTCGTTATAACAGTAGTTACCGTGCGGGCAAAGTGCCCTATGATCGCTCGTTTATGGCGTATGTCACACACGTGCTGCAGGTCCTCCCGCGACCGTGGAAATCATCAGTGGAATCGCCGTAGTTATAGCAGAGTGTCACACACACACACACACGTGTAACGGTTTACGTAATTAATATCGATTTTCACGAGGCGCCGCGCGATGATTGATGCCGCGCCGGGGTTTAAATAGACTGAGTGTTGAGTTACACGTGTAATGGCGCGATATAGATGTCGATAAGAGGTGATGTTGTTGTCATGGGTTTTTGTAGTTTTGGATGCAAGTTCGTTTTTAATTAGATGCGAAAGTTTACAGTTGGATTCGTTTAGAAAGGGCTGGTGTTTTATGAATTTTTTAATTTGGACAGAATCCAGGAAAATACCTGCATTCCTCAGCTCCCGTCCAAGCTTTTGTCATTAAAAATTAATTTAATAAGTATTTATATTTTTTGCGGGGATTAATATTGCAAAATTATGTATATACGACTTTTTGGAATGATGAAAAATACAGTAAGCGTAAATTTGTTTATATTATATGTGTATAATATTTAATTGAATCTTTGTACACGCTGACACATATTATTAAATATATATACATTAATATTTAAATGATTATTCAAATTTACACACGCGCGAATAAATACGCGTTTTCTACCGTTCGCGAGAGCAAAAAAAAAAAAAAAAAATAATGAAAATACATCGCCATCCAGGCGACACATCGAATTAATTAACATCGCGTTGTACTCGAAGCTTGAAATTATTTGTTTCCATTTCACGCGAGAAAAGTTGTGCGCGTATATATACATACGATTTTACGCGTACTAAAGTTAATTTTATACTCCGCACGTGTACATATTGCACTTTTTCCATATTATATAGTTTGAACGCGTCTCTCTCTTTCACACGTTTCGTATGTTTATCAAAGTATTACATCAAAGGCCTTCTCGTTTTCACTAGGAACTTATGACAAAGCGATATAGCTATATATATATAACGTACGAGTGCGAGAGCTCATTCGCGAACACTTATAGTTTCGCTAATATACGCGCTCCTGAATATAAAATAATGCGTTGTCATGCACAACGGAATATTGTTCTTTCACGCCGCACAATGGAGTGTGCAAAATTTTTTATCCGCCAAACATTTATTTTTAGTATATACACGTTTGAGCTAAAGTTTATTCGTTCAGCGTACGGAAGTTTCGATGACGTGTATAGGTTAATGGAATAGGCACATGGGACTAATTTAGCAGTGTAAAGTTATTTTCATGTTCCGCTGCTGTGGCTTTTTCACGTTGGTTTGTTCTTTTGTTTAATCGGCGTTGTCGTAGCGCATAAACGATATGTAACAAAGCGAGTATAATTAGAAAAACTATTTCTATAAATACTGGTTACGTCATAGTGTTTCAATATTTTCAGTAGAAATATTTATTTTGTAGCAGTATATAGTACTGGGACATTTTTTTTCTCGGTTTTAAAAATACATGTAGATACGCGGTACAAAAAAAGAGATATTTCAAAACCTTATCTATGTTTAACCATTTGTGGCAAATCAACGTTTTTTTTTCGTGTAGGTATGCGTTGTGAATTTACACAGCCGTTTCATATATGCAATTCGTTATACTATATACATATATGTATCTGCAATCCCGACTTCAAAATTCTAAAATAACACTTTATTCCTATACGATTTCCCGCAGCAAATATACTCAACTGTGCTATAAACCAAAATAAGTAGAAAAAAGCGCAGCCTTAGATAAAACTTAACTGCGCATTGTTTATTCAATCTAATCAGCAACTCGGTCGAATAAAACAGAGAGTCGCCTCTCGCCCTCGCGACTTTGATGTCCGCGCGAGCGCGCGCGTAAAAAGAAACGGTTTCACGCGCGGCGCGCCTATATCCTCTGGCACGGAATTAATTTTAACGCTGCTGCTGCTGCTGCAGCTGCAATTAAAGTGTTTTATCGCAAAGGTTTTGCATTCAAGTCCCTGATGGGCACGAGATTTAGTCGAATTCCTCGCGCTATAATAAAATGTGGCTGGCGCGAGCCTAAAGTTTAGAGCCGAAAACTTGGGGCGCAAGCGCGCGAGCGAGCGATGATATTAAACTTTGCGTATGAAACATTGCTAAGTGCTGAGATGCCCCAGCGTCCATTACTCACTTGAAACTTTTAAAGCCATTAAGAATTTTATAACGAAATTGCGCGAAACAGACGAGCGCGCGATTCGGATTTTAGCTCGGTGTTGGTAGGTGTACTTTTCTAGGATTTAAAAGAATTCGTCTCAGTGGAGCAATACGGAAAAGATTTATTTTATCGTTTGTATTTCGTAAGTTTTATCATTAGCGTATAAATGTTAGGCGTTTAGTGCATCTCATTTGCCTCGTGATTCGAATAACGTTTGTATATTATATAAAAATCGAGCAAAACGAGGAGGTGAATTAATTATCGGATATATATCCGCCCACGGGATACAAGCGATTATAGGCGACTTATGTGTATATTTGACGAAACTTTCGCCGTCGAATCATACGTCATGTGTAGTCTGACAGGATACATTGCGTTCGCCTGCGTAATTTCATTCGCGACTGCAACCGACGCAGGATTTAATCTGACATATATCTCTTTATTTCCTAACGCCGTTAATAACACCTGGACTTGCCGATATGTTCGTTCTCTAGCGACTTTAATCGTATATGAAAATGGACGCGTTTGTCTGATATAAAAAGTGGAAAAAGGATTTTAACTGTCATAATGGAAAGTTTTTTATTTTTATAGTATATATAAGAAGGAAAAAATATATCATAAATGTATAAATTTAAAGTTTTATTGCAACGTTGAATTGCATTAAACGTGTACGATAAATCAGACTTGAAGGCGCATAAAATCGTTAATAATAGAAGATGCGACGACTTTGTGGTCTTTTTTTTTACTTTTTACTCTTATTGGATAAAATTTCTGTACCGTGAAAATCGTAAAAGCTTGTACAAGCTTGAATCGTTGAGAAACTAAGTCGGTCGCTTATTTCACGCGTGAGATTTAAATGAATTAAATACTTTCTATACAAATCTTTATTTTTCAAAATCTATTGAATTTTCGTACAATTGGATAAACGCGACTTTTCTTTATTATTATTTTCTGAATAACACATTCGCAATGAAATTATCGTCATATAAAGCTTACAATACGTGAAAATACGATAATCGATATAAAATAAAAGGCGCTTATTTTTTTTCAATTTAAATCTTACACTTGAACTTTTTATCATTTTAAATTAAAACGATTTGTTTGATCAAAGGAATTTAAAAGTAGGGAAACTTTATAGCATCATTTTGTATGAAAAATTCATAAATAAATGTTTAAATGTAAATCGATCATCGTGTTTAAAAAAGGGTTGCTTTTAAACATTAAATATTAAGAATATTATAATTATATATAAATGTTATTCATGGGATTTTATGCTTTAACGTTATTAATAAAAATAGGTTCGAATTGATAGATAATTGAACAACCTCATTATTGATTATTCTCACAAAATAACAATTCAATACTTCCAACAACCCACCAAAACATCACAACCAACAATAATTCCCTACACTTTGTCACCCACAACCTCGACAAAAAAAAATTACTCCCATTCACCAGAAACAATCGCTCACATTACATATACGCCACACCATTATTCATACCAACAATACAAGCCTAAATCCCCGAAAATCCAACCCATTCGTCCCACTGTGCGCCCTCAGCACCTCACCTCTCTCGTCTCGCGAACGATCCACTTATCAAGCCCACGCTCTACGTCTCTACTCCGAAGTTCGCGATCTCTCCTGCAGCCTCCAACGAAAAAAAAGAAGCCTTCCCCGTCGATATATATATACCTACGCACCCGCGCGCGCGCACGCCATAACCATCCCGGCGATTCCCCAAGATCAATACGCGACACTTTTACGAGCGCCATCCTGCGCTCCTCAGCTCCGTCTATCCTCTCTCTCTTTCGTATATCCATATATATACGCTCGATACCTCTGCTCCTCGCAGACTACGTTAAATCATCGCGTAATCCTGCCGCACTCGTGTGTATAATACGTATATAGCGACTAATCAGCCCCGGTGCAGCCTTACACTCTTCCGCCCCCCGCTCGCTCTTACTCGCGGGGGATAATTGGATTAGCTGTCTGTGTGTGTGTGTGTGTGTGTGTGCCTGCTTATTGGATCCCAAGGTCAGACGGAAGGAAGAGAGAGAGAGAGAGTGGCACACGCGAGAGAAAGATATACCTACGTGCGTGTATATAAGTTGGGGAGGGAAAGAAGAAGCCCCGGGAAGAAACGCGCGCCTGATGTTTTCCGTGTATATGTATACGCACGCGTCGCATATGGGATCGCCGCGTTGTCGGGGATAATGATAATTAGCTTGCGGTGTGTGCGTGTAATGAGGAAGGCGGACAAGTGAAAGTGGAGTTTTGCGAAAGAAATGTGTAGTCGTGGAAAGAAAAAAGAGTGGTGATGGTGGGTCGTTGTTTATGGAACGAATGAAATGAAGTGGAACTCGTATGGTATATAAAACTTATCAGGTATATGATACACTTTTATACTTTATTTTTATTTTGTTATATGATGATTTCGGAGCGGACAATATAATCGGAGCAAAAATAAAATGGCAAATTTTTTCGCTCTAAATGTTTACTTGGAATATCGTTTCTCGAGAGTATTTCTCTGTAAAGTTTTTCCACGCCTGTGCACCGCATAATACAGCTTAGTTTAAAAAAAGCCTCGCGCAGCGCAGTCGTTTCATTTGCACAAGTATAGTGTTTACTGAAAGGATGTTACGAAACAAAGAGAGCTCAGTATGTGCGCGCGCGAATGCGACGTTTATTGGATTATCTCAAAGTTTAAAAATAAAGCAAGCCTTTTGAAATAACGGTTATTCAGCCGGCCGGCAAAGTTTCCAGCTCGCGAGCTGTGTAAAGTGGTATTGACAAGATCAAGAGTATTACTGTCGCCAATCAAACCGATCGCATCTTTTATTCATTGGAGTTACACATGTATACGCGCGTGTGTAAAGTAAATACAGAAATTTGCTAGTTTATTTGCCAAGTTTTGGCGTATGAGCAATTCTCAGCAGAATATGTCAAAAAGTGGTTCCAAAAAAAAAATAAAAAAATTTTGAGGCACACTTCTGGTACAAGTTTTTTCTTGTTCTGTAGGTCATACAGTATATCAGAAAATTTTCG
>UXGD01006134.1:0-13079 GCA_900474315.1 Torymus auratus
CTACCATAGTAATTCTCTCACAGACTGCCCACATTGAAATTTTTACAAGATTTTTTAGAAAAATTCGTAGGTTTTCTTTTAAAAAATCATTTATTCTTTAAAAAAATTCGTAGGTTCCCTACAAAAAATTACTATAGTACATAGTAAAAATTACTATAGTACATAGTAAAAATGCTAATGTGAGCAGTCTGTGAGAGAATTACTATGGTACCTTGTAAAATTTACTAGGTAATTTTTCTCCGTGAATATTGTTTCAGAAAACAATTATCTTTAACTTTATTTTTCATCCCAACATTTAACTTGTTATCTATATACAATAAATAGTAGATTTTCAAGCAATTGTGAACAATTTTGTTTGCAAAATAATTAGGCTATATTTAGTCAATAATCCTCTCTTAAATGAATGATGGCGGGAAGTAGTGGCTCATTTAAAAACATTCAAAATATATCTTTCTACGATTGCATTCGTTTGTGGAGAAGAAAATTCGTTGCATTTCCTCCAACAGTACCTTATACAAAATTTTCATTCGTACCAGGTGATTATACTTCTTAGTAACAAAAAAAAAGGAGTCTTCCAATATATAAAGCCCAATCAAAATTTGTTGAAAAAACTCCATCAATTATAATTGATTATGAAAATTTTGAACTATTAAATACTAATAAAGTTATAAAATCAATATTTAAAAAAAATTCTGTGTACATTTTAATTTATTATGTAACTAATCAGACAATTGCTCAAGTTCATTTAAGAAGTGCGATAGAATTTACTGTAGCAACTTCTGGGCACAATGTTCAAGTGAAATATTTAATGATCCTCTTCAATACAGAATCTCTTTTTGATAATTTCCTAGAAAATATTTTGAAATATGCTTGCTCTAAAAAACGATTTAACATTTCAATTATAAAAATGGACCTAAACAATAAATCACTACCATATGTCTATACTTTTAATTCTTTGTTTGGTATCTTAATAAGAAATCCGTTAGTTTCAAATATTGAAATTTTTCCGAATAAGACTTCTAATGTAAATAACTACGCATTACAATTCCCAACATTTGATTTTCCTTCCGTTATTACAGTTGGATGTGCTTCACAAAATAATATAATCAATGTTGATACTATTTTTTATCCGTTACTTAAAATGAGATTGGAAAAGCTGAATTTTGGTATTGCATTTGTTGATATTGGTTTTGTTTCTAATGTCTCTTTCGCTAGTACTGCCTTGAAAAGTTTTCATAAAATACTAGATGGGAGTGTTGATATGATTCAGATGCCGTTTGCATCGCTTATAATAACGAAAAACTTTTAGAAATCGCTCTTGAATTAGGATTCGTAGAATTTGTTGCTGCAGTGCCAGTTATACCGATTCGAGAAATTAATATTCCTCGTGATATATATGTTTATTTATTGTTAAAACCTATAATAATTTTAACTCTACTTTATCAGGCCCGTTTATTAAAAATTCGAAAAAAAGATTGGAAAATGTTCGAAGTTCAGCACATTCTTTTCGGAGTAGGGTAAGACCCCCTATTTGTGTTCCTTAACCTATTTGTGTGCTTTACGTGTATTTCAATGGAGAGTACATAAATAGGGGTCTTAACCTATCTAGTCTTAATGAACGTCAGAGAGCAGCTGGTAAAGTAATTTTTTTAAGCATTATCCTATCTTTTCAATTTGATACGTAGTGAAGTTCTCTTTGATTCAATTGAAGACATTATTGAATCCCCTTTTACTGTTTACATATGCAAATGCCACTACAAGAAAGTTTTTGATACTGACATTGAAGTATTGGCTGCTCTGGGAAAGAAAGTTAAAACCATATCGACCAAGCTGCTCGCTGCTTTAACATGCTACTTAATGGTTCTAAAGTTATCTGCATAACACTTCGTACATTTGCAGAACCTTATGGTAACAAATCTCGATCAATAATTAAAATTGCTAAGCCAATACTCTCTTATGATTTAATGGTATACGTAGCTGAACAAGAAAAATTCAATTTATTTTGGTGTTAAGGTCATTTTCTAATACTTTAAATTAACAATATTGATTTTCGCCGTCACCACCCACTAGACTGCTCCGAATTCCCTGCCGTTTTACAAAGATCTTTTAGTATACAGTTCATGTTTTATCTAATAGCTGTAATTCTTTTCTTCATAAGATCGAATTTCGAAAGGTGATTCTTCATGCCCGAGGCGAGTTTGTCGCCTGACCCTATAGCGAGCAATTTCCACGCTCGAGGCGTACCTAAATGTATACTATTATCGATCAGTTGAGTTAATTTTATAATTTCAAAGAAATACAAAATTATATTGATTTGACACTTTTTCTTTTAACGATGAATATCTCGAATATAGATAAATAACGTATTCTAAACAATCACATCAATCAGTATACCAGCTACTTCTCTATATCTTATTAATCCCGCTCAATGATTGCAAAACAATATCAAACAATTAAATCAAAAGTACCCTCTTATCTTTCGCGAGCAGGTTCGTCAAATCAACGCGGTTTGCCTTCGTCGACATAAATCGATAAACGGCCTTTTCGAAGGGGAGCGCGCATGCGAGTGAGTAATAAGGGATTCGCGGCCGATAATCGCGCGGCACGTGAGAGCCCTCTAATTCATTAATACAACCGGGGATATTAATTCCCCATGGCGGTCGAGTAATCGCGGCACGTACTCGTGCACATCGCAGGTGTGTGTATGTGTGTGCCCGCATCGATGGCAGCACGGCTATCAGCTATTAAGAGTCGAGGAAATGCAGGCGAGAAATTTGCGGCTGGCAAAGCGAGGTGAGAAGACCTTCGATCGTTCGAGTTTTATGGGTGAAAAGTGGCTGAGTGATTCACGTGTACGTTAATTTGAATTAATTTGAAAATATTCAACAAATTACGCGTCTTCATCGATTCGTTGGAAGAGAGAGAGAGAGAGTATTTTTAATAAAAGAAACTTTATAAAATTCGTTTATTTATATCATATTTAAATAATTTATTATTGAATTAGATGTGTGAATATCGAATGCAAAGAGAAACAAGAAAAATCGCACGTCCATAATCATAATTTGATAAATGGAAAAACTTTGAAAATTTAATTTCCTAAATAAATATTTTGCATGCTAAATTAATATTACCCAGGTAGTTGAGGATATCAAATTAGCAGCTATTTACAGCATTTTATTTCTCACTTTACACGTGTGGCTGCATTCGATTACCGCGCCATTAAGCTCGCGCAGGATCTCGATAAGATGATCGCCTCGACCTCTTGAGCCCTCGCGTACGCTAGCACGCGCTCGTGCCGAAGTCGCCGTTCATAAGCGCAATTAGAGGTGAATAAGCGAGAGCCGTTAAAAACTGCCGAATCAATCATCTATCCTTAACGTGACTCTTGACTCGAACAAAAATCATGGTTTCAATCACGATGAAAGTCTCTATAATTTTTCTCTATACGAAAACTTTATATACATATTATATCATACGGAAAATTGTGTAGTATAATAGAAATTTGTGAAAAATCGGAAAAACTGAAAATACCTCATTAGAAGTCATCGAGCTTGATACTAATTGATACTAAATAATTATTAGATGTTTTTGACAATTCCGCCAAATTACATAAAATAAGAAATACTTTATCTCACGTTTTTTCTCTATTTTATATTTTCAATCTTAATTCTCACGATTTTTGCAAGTATATTTTCCGACATCTCGAAGCAACCTCTCGTAAAAAAATTGACGCCGATTTAACGTTCGATTTCTTACCCTCTCCTATATCCCTCCTGCGCATTTATACACGAGCCCCAATGTCTGCGTTGGCACAACTTGATGTATATCTCTCGCGGCCGATCGACAGCCGACGCATATGTATATAACGTGTATAAACTAATGGTCGGCTTTTTTGCGCACGCATTGCGCTATACACACACACATATATACACAAAGCGGGCATGAGGTAAGAGAGCGTGTGCGCGCGCACTACTGCTCGGTTATGAAAATGTATGCGGGAATTTGCGCTGGCCCACATTTACAGGCGCGCGCGCGGTCTGGTATATACCTATGGTTTTTGGTTCGGCGAATTCCTCCGGTGTCGTTTCTTGCCGGGTGTAATGTTCGCGGGGGACGCGGAAAAGACGATTTTTCCGCGATGCTATCTTTTGTCGCCGAACGTTTTGCAGAACGGTGCGGTACCGCTGCATGGCGGGTATAACGAGCTGTTTATTTAAACGGGTCGTTTGCGCCTTGGCTCGATCGATGGGACTTGCGAAGTGTCGCCAGTGTGCGGTGCGGTTTTCTGGAAATTGTGTTGAAATTGACGTTAAAAATTACGGAGAGTTGTGTGGTGCGTAGTTCTATTTAAAATGGATAGGTGAAATTATGTGGATTTTGGCTTGGTGACTTGGTAGCTTTTAAATAGATCCAAATAGTTCTTCATAAGTGAGATTATTTTATTAATTGTAAACTTATAATTTTTAAATAATTATATAGTTTTGTCGGGGCACCCTTTTACTTTCCTATACTCGTCAATTTTTTAAATATGCAATGTATGCAAATTTCTCAGCGCGATCGTAATGAATTAGCCCAACAAAACGCGGGAAAGCGAAGCTTCATTCTTTAGGTTATCATCATTTTATAGAGAGATAATTTATTTTCAATTCAACTTACAACCCTCTACTAGATAAACGCAAAATTTTGTAGTTGAAAATTTTAATTTATCATATATAAGTATTAATAATACAGTATGAAATGTCTTCCTTGTTCACAAAGATTTTTAATGTATCAATCTGAAGAACCTCTCTACTAAATTATACTTCCAATCGTCCTCGTCTCCCTAACATCGATAGACAAATTTTTTCCTCACCCCAACACATTTCTCATCGTCCAATCAATTCGAACCTAAACGCCCTTAATTTCATTAGCTCGCCACCACGAAAAAAAAACTCACTCCGCTCTCTCTCTCTCTCTCCTTCTCTGCGCACCAAAGTGAGCGATCGCTAAACGCTCCACTCTATACGCCACCGCGAGTCTGCAAAACCCAAGAATCCGCGTCGCGCGTGCGCACTGCTGCTCGCCGTCGGTATTTCCACATCCAATCCAATAACACCCCGGCAAAAACCACGACGGCATGGAAATAACGCGTGTCGCTCCTTTTCAAACCCACGCGAGCGGGCAAAAATACAGCGCAGTGTGTTATATATATATATATGCCCTCGTATCGGCGCTACACATCTCCGATCGTAAATTAACCGCCGCCGCTGCCACCGCGCAAAAGAAGCAGCGTATATATAAACGCGTGCGCGCGAAATTCCCTTCTCCATTAAGATCGCCGCTCGATTTCTTCTGCGCACGCGCGGGCCTTTTCTCTTATTATCATAAAGGCCGCGCGCTCGAGTCGATGAAAAAGTGCGCACGTGAAATCGAGGGGGGAGAATGTATGTGTGCGCGCGTGAGTGTGGAGGATCGATCGGTGGAGCGCTAATCGATCGCTTTTCCAGCGCGGTCTTTAGCGCCGTAGATGGATTAAAGAGGATGAGGATGAGTGTAGAAGCGATGGGGAGAGAGAGAGAGAGCTAGGGTTCTTGCGGCGAGTGGCGCGAGGTTTTGCTTTGCCTTTTGGGGATAATTTTAGTGGCTAGACTTAATTGTTTGACAAATGGCCGGTTGATGGACGACCGAGTTGCTTAGGATATGGTCTTTATGGTATTGCTCCGGCGTGTTTTTAAGTATTTTCAAGTGTAAGGCTATGCTTGGCCGAAGAATTCGCAGTAATGCTAAAATGCTTCCGTGAAACTATATCGTAAACGGTTATGGAAAAAACTTGGATTAAATTTTTCTTACGATTCTATCTTATAACGCGTTATATTTTTATACTTATTAAAATGTTATAGAACCTTCTGCACTAGCATATATAACTAGAAGAAAGCTTCCATTATCATTACGTGATTGTTTCAGTCATGTTTTGATACTAATGTTTGTTCTATTGACAAGTGGGATGCACGAGTCTTATATATTTAATTACCTATTCATTTTGAGTCGTCATTTTACTTGACAATATGTCATCTGCTCTGTTATCCCTTTCTCCAGTACCTGCGCTTAAAAAGAGTAATTTACCAATTTGTTAGTCAGATAATATATTTTTTGACAATAAATAGTTGTCTCTGATGAATGGCGTTTTTTAAGTAATAGTACAGTTTCCCGTTAACACTGTCACTACGGCTAATGCATAAAGAAATGTTTACAATATTTAAAACGTTAAATAAAAATTTAAAATGAAAATAAAAATTTTAACGGTTTTTCCGTGTTTTAAGGTTTTGAGAAATATTATAATTGACCATAAGAATTTTGTTATCACAAATTTTGTTTGATGGAGTAAATAAATAACAAAAAAAATGATAATCTTTCCTGATACATATATGACTCATGCCGCAGTGAAAGTGTTAATAAACAAACTAAATAAGAAACAGTATAATTAAACAGTTTGCGTGCGTTGTTCTACGTTAAACAAGATTTTGATCACCAATATATTGTGGAGGATTCCTGGTTTCTCATTAAATATCGAATTTCTTATCACTCTTTCAAAATTAAGAATGATGTAAATGCGGTGTATTACGTAAAACTCTATCAATAATCCCTGAGAGATGAAGGGGCGGGGGGTCCAGTATCTCTTATCATTGTGGTGTAAATGCGGCCTTATTTTGAAGATTAAAGCCTTTAAATTATAAAATGTTATTTTGAAATACGAAGTTTCTTTGTACGTGCTACAATTTTGCACGTCAAAAAAATTAATATTGATAAAATAAAACTAATAATCCTCCTCTGCACAAAGACGAGTATACTTGTCCAAAACGTACATGAAATTCATATTTAACTTCTACGAATGAAGGAGGGCTGATGTAAATTAAGTTGGATAAATCTATAGTCTAAAGTTACCTAAAGAAACTGCATAAGAGTAAAAAAGGAATGATTTAATTCAGTTCCCATCTTTTTTGTACCTTCATACTTTTAATGTCTGCACGAGCTTAATTAAATCAGATTAATCTTCTGTTTAACACCTTCAAGTTATGTCAAATTATTTACATGTACAGTAACCTAAATTTTCCCAAACTAAACGTTTCGATCAATTTTCAGGAGTACCATGTTCGCCTCAGTGATAGCTTCGGGCAGGCCCGAGCCCAAAAACAAAAAGACTCCCTTCAGTATAGAAGAAGACATGCGTATAATGTGTTTTATCGCGGAGGACAGGTGGGCGGACCAGCCCTGCCAACCGAAGGAGGTCAGAGAAGAGCTATGTTTGCTGTTTTTAAAGCGCAAGAGTACGCGCAGCTACGCTGAGGTTGTGCGGCGAGCAGCCCAGCTTGGCAGCGACAAATATCATGACGAGGCCCTTGAGGCCTTTCCGGGTTTAGCGACGCGACCGGGAGAGACGGAAGCTGCATCCGATGAGCATTTTAAACACGCGCAGTTCCTTCTCCGTCGGTACTTTCAAAAACAGAGGGCCGATTGGGTACCCTCACCAGCAAGAAAGAGGAAGAGGATCCCAGATTTCGAAGACGCAATCGCACTAAAGCGATTGTTTGAAATTTCTTGGGCTGATAAGGCTGCCGATAACGAGGGTAAGTTTGGTTCTGGTTTAGTATAGGTATTATATATTGGTTGTTTAGGATTTTGTGGATCTCTTGCGAAATTTGTCTGCTTGTGCGGAGTATAAATTTATCATATTAAATTATTCTTGTGACAGTTGAGTTTAGGTTGATTTAGCCTTGGTTTTCAAGCTGCAAAAGTTTTTTTTTATCGTAGAGATCGTTAAAAAAAATGGAAATAAAGTTGTAATAATGAATAATTAAAGTGATGCAGTGATATTGTTGATATTTGTTCTAAAAGATTATGCGGAACGTTTATATGTTATGGTGGTCCAGCGGGATAAGAGCCATCTAATTTTTGTACTGAAAAGTATCATAAATAATTTGATTGTTTTGAAAAATATGTGCTACCTATACATTATTCCAAATTAATGGATCATTTTTCTATTTTTTGTTTAGATGAAGCAACCTTAAGCAGTGCTTTGTCTCCGCCAACAAAGAAGACGAAATTAGACATGACATTTTAGACACAATAGTAATTTTTTTATAATAAGAAGATCATTATCGAGTTATTTATTTTTTTTTTTTCAAATGATTAAGACATAAGGTTATAATTACTACTAAACCTTTTTCTAAGTGTTTATGCATGCATTTTTAAGTACGAATCATTAGCAGAAAATATTATTTTATATTTATTTATTTTAAATTAATAAGAAAATATTGTAATAGTATTAATCGATTTGTCGATTAACGAGTTATTTTTTTTTTTTTTTTAATTTCAAATGATTAAGACATAAGTTTGTGATTAGTGTTAAGCATTTGATCTAAGTGTTTATGCATGCATTTCTAAGTACGAATCATTAGCAGAAAATGTTATTTTATATTTATTCATGTTTAACTAATAAGAAAATATTGTAATCGTATCAAACGATGTTATGATGTTCAAAGCATGCCCAGCAAAATAAAATAATTTAATGATAAACAATAAAGCCTCTCGTCGTTTACCTTTACCCTAACTGCAATTTTCGACCGTAATTGAAAACATCAAGTGGAAGCTTACTGGGAATCCGCGCAGCAGCAGCAGCCAAAGCCGAAGAATAAGTAGTAACGATATTTGATTTCTCCCATTATTTGCGAGTAACGGACACAGTCCTCTAAAGGATCAAATTAGATATATCCAGCCGCGTGTATATATAGATACGGCTCGAGCGATCCCGAGGCATCGGGATGGAAAACCCGAGGGCGCCCGCAATCATCGGTGTAACTGCAAACGATGAGAACCAATCATAGGCTTCGATTGAGCCGTCCTCACGACAATTGAAAAATAAGCGTTATAATCATTTTCTGGATCCGGAAAATTAGTGCTAATCTATTTTGCAAGTCATTTCCCGGTCACGTATAAGTTGTTGTACTTTGAGAATTATTACATTAATATTGTAAAATATACATTGACTTTTATCTACTGCAATATAATAATTGAAATTTTGCCAAAATGTTATATTTACTTTCCATCAAGTTCGATATTTTTTGTACATTCGCCAACATTTTTGAAATGCTTTTTACATTTTTTTTTCTCCACTGAATAATTAGCATAATTAGATTATAGAACTGAAATGTCTCTGCAGCTGGACACATAATGCTCTCGTCTAATTGGCTAAAAAGACCATAGTACAAAATGCGTGGCATAAAATCCCAAATTTAATGGCAAATATTCCAGACAGCACTAATTCAATAATATACATTAAATACAGATCCGAAGCTTCGAATAAAATTACATCACCGGGGCCGCGCAATGAAATCTTTCACGACAGTCGCACTCGCGCGCGAATTAAATTATAAGTTGTAAACGGGCGCGCGCTCATTACCGCGAAACTTGTTCCGCCGAACGCGCCTGCCTATATCAATTGAACTTTACGCCGCGATAAAACGCGCGCACGGAAGCTATATACACGGCCCGGATAAGGGACACTACGCGTTATTATACGTCCAATTAGGGTGTAGCACGCGCGCGCGCGATGCAAATTAGGATGCGAGCGCGAGTGTAAAAAAGCGGTCCAGTTTTACGATCGCGCGCCGCGCCGTCAGGTATAAGTATTAGACGCTGAGTTACGCGCGCGTCGCGCGAACTGCCGAGTAATTGGCGGCGAGTTTAATTCTCACGACGGGGGGTCCGAATCTTCGTTTTTTAAGTATAAATAATCGATTGCGGGCGATTTTCGATCTTATCGTCGTAAAATTGATGTTGCCGCGGAGTGTAGTTCTTTTTCGGTTGCGGGATGGTTGTATTTATGGCAATGCCGACAAATTTTTACGGCCCTGTTAAATTTGGCGGTGTGTGTATTATTTGTATTTTAAAAAGATGTGGATTCAAGTGGGCGATGCAGATAATTTTAAGTTGCTCATCATTCGATAAAACTAATAATAAATTCATATAAAACTAATATTATCGACTTTATTATATGAGTATAAAGTCTTAATCTTTTCTTATTTGAAAGTCCGTGACGAAATTATATCATCAAAAAGTCAGACACGCATACAATATATATGACTGAGACAACGAAAGTAAATTTCTCTCCATAAATTCGTTCTTAATTTGTTTTGAATCGGCCACATTTTACTTGAAAGGCATAGAAATTCAAATATTTTTCATCACCACGCCATTCATTCTCAATACAATACATAATAAACATTTTTCCGCCACGGCCGATAATAATTTTATAGAAAACGCACATTCCACGCGCGAAAATTCCTCATTCGCGCGCCAGCTGCGAAGATAAGATCGAACGCGCACGCGCGACACGCGACTTTACGACGACCCTTTTTATACGTCGCGCGATTATGCACCTGTCCGTGTGCTGCCGATTTATTAAAAGCCCGAGACCCATGCCGTAGACCCGGAAAATCCTCGATAAATCGCTTAATTAATTGTTCGCCGTTGCGCGAGCGGGTTGTTTATGCTGCGATGTTGTAAAAGTCACAGAAACCGAAACGACGTATCGCTTGGAAATTGGAAGTTCGAATTATCGTCGTTGAGTTGAATTTGTATGAGATTTGCGGCAAATTGTACATCATATATGGTTATTTTATTGTTAGTTTTTACAATAAAAGTATTTTTAATGAAATAGTTGGGGGAAAAAATTATTCTTATTTTGATGGTATTTTCTAAATTTCGAATTAGTATATGGAGAAATTAATTTTGAAATAAGTATATGATTTTTTTTCAAGAAAAATCTATACGCGAATGGTAAACCGGTTTGATGTTTCTAGAAGAATTTTTTCAATTTTATATTTTTTCCAGCGTATGAAATTAATTATTTTATTGTCTTTACACGACTATCATAAACATTATACAGTACAGTAAAAGAACATTTTTTATTATTCCATAACGATGAGCAATGTAACGATTCAAGGTCTTAAATACTAAAACAGTTGAACAAATAAGCGGAAGTTACTGATACTATTACATTTTTTAAATCATAATCAACCACATTTGCATAAGTCCGGCTAGGCAAATACATATTTTATACGCATGTCTTTAATGAAACATTAATAATAGAACTATTCAAATAAGAATCTGATAAACGTTTGGGTATAAACCTTGCTTGTGGTATATATTTGCCACTTATAATTTTTTTTGGGCTCTAGCAGTGTGTTTTTTACGTGAAGAAGACACCAATTTTTCAACCATGTCAACTAAGCTTTCTTATTTCTTATTCTTCGTCATAGCGATTGGATACTTCTATTACGTTCAGGCCGAAGGTGTGTATTTATTAATTATTTTTCTATTTTAGTATAATCTTGTTACATTTTACATGTTCTTGCGAACATTACAGTTTCAGTTTAATGCTCTTTATTTTAAGTAACTGTAATGTAATGTCTGAAGAAATTGAAAAAAAATGTGGAAAATTACAATGGCAGTAATTTATATTTTCTTAATGATGTTTTATACACGAAAACAGGAGATAGCACTTTATTCTAAATGATTTTAACTCGAAAATATTTTTCTTAAAAGTTTTTAACGTAAAAAAAAGAAACGTTTATTTTCACGATTATGTTATTTAAACTTCAAAAACGGGAACAAATTTTCATTTTTTTCAAAAAGAGTTATTATTTCGCTGTTTTGAAATTGTTACTTGTTATTTTTTCCGCATGGCAATTATCATGGGCTTAAGTACGAGATAAAAAATACTTTAATTGAATGATTTATGATATTTGAAGATTAAAAATATTGCTTTTCTGTTGGCGATATTTTGTTACATAATTTTGTTACTTCCTATAATGAGAAATTATATTTTACATATAAATTTACTCAAAAACTACTTTTATTTCATCGTCACTTTGACTAGAAAAAGAATTTATTAAAAAATGTTGTATTCCAGATGGTAAAAGGTGTAACCCAGGTGACTCGTATTTCGATGGTTGCAACACGTGCTATTGTGCTGTGTACCTCCAGAACATGAGCAATTTCCTCATCTGCTCTCATGAAATCTGCCCTTACGGACATACGCCTTCTCCGGCACCAGAAGGTTTCTGGAAAAATGCCGATGATGTGTCATTCGAATAAAATCAAATAAATAAACTATAAAATTATCTACATCTAAATATGCTCTTCTATTATAACAGTTTGCGTAAATTGTAACTTCATTCTAATAAATTTATAAACTTCATTCGAAGTAAAAAAAAACTTGAATACACAATACCCGTACTAAACTTCTAGCATTTTATTTCTATCGAAACTTCTTTAACTTTGCGATGTATTAATTTTAAATTATAATTTAGTAATATGCAGGATTGCTTCACAAATACGCCGCTAGAAATCATTTTATTTTGTCGCAAATTACACTACATCTGCTAATATTCTATTAGAACTGAGGTATTTCATTTATCGTTAATATCTCAAATATATTTTAAAATTTGAATAAATGATCGTTCTACAAAGACAGAAAGTTGAACGATACACATATTTAGCATCAATTTGTGGTTCAAGCTCGACAGTAAATATTTACTACAGATCTTTTAGTTAATCGCAGTATTTTCATTAAAAGGTATGTAGACGTAAGAATGTCATCTTGAATAGTAAATCTTTTTCACGCGTTCATGGAGGTAATGAGTATGTATATCATCGTATTTTATGACAACAGGATCAAAACTACGTTTAACAGATATAGGGAATTACTGCATACCTTCACTAGTTACTATGTCTTATCTTATAACACAATTAAGCGAAGAATTAACTATTTGTTACTGCGTTTATAATGTCAGTGGAAATTTAATTAGACTTATATATGCGTTTGTTCTCCCCCCCCGAGTATTTGAGTTTTAAACCTTTTTAAATGATTTACTGTTAAAAATGTCCTTAAATTTAAGAATCTTTAAAGTTACAAATGTTACTGAATTTTAAGAATAATGTAACTGAACGTAATTTAATATGCAAATACATTAGGTTTAATATGATAAAAATAAAATTTCGGCACACGCATAAATAAAAGCCAAATTCGAAATTTGATT